>CM021739.1:653796-768796 GCA_011075105.1 Heteronetta atricapilla | reverse complement strand
TTAATTAAGATTATTTAGGCACATAATCCTTTTTATTAAGTCTCATTATTAATGCCACCATTGTCGAGTTGTTAAGAATGAATACTGGGGTTTACCATAAAGTACAGTAGGTGGCATGCAATATCTCTTCTTTTGACAGAACTTCTCTTTTACAAGACATAGGAAATATTTAGAGTGTTAAAATTAATTGTGGGAAACCCATCATCACAACATTTGGTTGTTTGTTCCCATCTAAGAAAGAATTGATTTGCCCTGTGAAGCTGAGTTTTATGCTATTTTTACATTTCATCCGCAATTCCTATTAAAAAGAAAACCTAAATCAAAGGATATATATACATACCACACGGGTAACATCTTATTTTTTTTAATTTATTTTTTTTTATCTTTTATTTTTGCACACCAACTATTTATTACACAAGTATTTTTAGCAAGTAAAACCTGGTTTGCAATGTGTTTCAGATGGAATGTATTATCAGAAATTTGCAGGAATTATCACATGATATTTTAGCTAAGAAATATTTGAGGGGGAGGAAAACCATGCAGTTCAGACCCTTAACAGATGTTCAAATACAGGAGTATGATCTTGTACCAGGAAAGTCAACTGGATGGTTGCCACTGACTTTAGTAAAAACTGCTTTTGAAAAAAAAAAAAAAAAAAAAAAAAAAAAGAATTAAAAATGTGACTAATAATCTCAAAATAAACAGCACAGGAAGGGGCAAATGAAAGTGTTCTAACTGAACTGGTTCATTTTTGGTGATGTGTGCACCTAGGTCAAAGTGATGTGAGGTGGACAGTTTGTTAGCAGAAATATATAAATATACACACACACAAATATATGTGTATGTATCAACCACTACTGCTGCATTTAGATGCTTCTAAAGAGTCCAAGCTATAAGCTTCAAATTCCACTGTTTCTGTTGCAGCATAGCAGGTCATTTTCCAGATTTGTACAGACACAAGAATTTCAGCTTGTAATTTGTATAGGAAGTAGCTGTGATCATACAAGTAATTCTGTTCATTGATTGCCCAGCATTCATTTTCCAATATTAGGTTTTTATTTGTTTCTAGCACTTCAATTGTAGATGTTGTCGTATTTTTCTCATTTGTAGAAGGGCTAAAGGCTTTACATATCCTAATAATACCTTAGCAGAAACAAATGCTTTATTTAAAGATTAGGATTTTCTGTATAAAAGAAAATGAAACTGGTTGTCCACCTTTGCCAGTAAAAACAACAACAAAAAAGTAATACCTCTACACAATGTGGATTACCTGTATTGATATTTATAGTAATAAAGCAGACAGCATGGCTCACCCACCAGACTGGGAAACAGACCAAATATCTATATGCTGATGTCAGTAGAATCCCCGGGTTAAAAATTGTAAATTTATTTCTATTATGTATTACAAAAGGCACCCTTCCTCATTAATTTTACTGAAGCCTCCAGATGGGAAACAAAATATTAATTTTGTTCAGCCTTAGGCATGGTTGACTGTTAAGGTACTCACTAAATCACTGATCTTATACACATTAATATTAGATTTCTGCTATAAAAATTTAAGACCCATGGGTATAAGGTTCAGTTTGTCATAAGTATAATTAATTGTTTTCAGAAATGATTAATTTGTCAAAATGGCAAACATATATATTGGGCAGGCAACACTCCTGAGCAAGCTAACCTACCTTAAAGTCATGGTAATACTCATGGAATTATGCAAATTAATTGAGTCTTTCAATGTTGCATAAAATGCTACTACTAGTACAATGCATGGAACATTAGGCTGTTCATCCAACAAAAAAGTTGCATTTTAAAGGCAGGCATCTTTACAAGAGAGTCCTTATGGCAGAAGGTCCTTAGAAGTACAATCTATTTTTCTGCAAAGTGATAGACTTTCAACCATTACACAGAAGTTGTATTTTTTATTACAATTTTTAAAACAACCCTCAAGAGAAGAAAAAAAAAAAAAGTAAAAAAAAAAAAAAAGTAAAATTCTGCTAGCCCAAAGACAAAGGAACCTATGAGGTTTGAACTTTATACTGATGCTAGGGGAAATGGTATATGTCCTAGTGATAAGAGTTTTGCCAGTAAAACCTCATTTACAAGCCTGGAAACTCGTGATACACTACATTAAAATCTAAAAAGATTAACTTAATTATGCAAATTAAATTTACTGTTTCTTATCTGTTAAACAGTAAAAGTCATTGTCAACATTGAAATAGCCGAATTATTCTCAATGCATTTATTTCCCTCAGAATTGAACTACACATGTATTTGAAATTCTTATGTAATTAACTATTAACCAGAAAGACCATTCAAACATGTATTTATTTTCCTCAGTAGCCAAAAAAAAATATTTTTATACCTACTAGTAGTGTCTGGTGAACAAGAAATTTAATACATCAACACAGCAAATAAAAATATTTCCTTCCAATGTAATCACATTTAATATCCATAGCTGATTATATCTGTAATTAAATAGTCCATCAAAATGTTTCCTAACAAATCACATTTAATTTCCTGGAGATTGACCCCACTAACTCTACTTCACTCCTAAAAACAGCAATTTGGAAAAAATTTCAAAAGTTATTTTGGGAACCAAAGGAAAGCTTCTCTCATGGCTGAAAAAACTCTCTCCTAATTCCAGTGGAGCCCCACAGAGCTGATTGTGATCTTCACCCAATTGATTCAAATGCCACCAACTGATTTTAGCATTTGTTCTTATTTTACACCGTTGTAAATACAGAATCACAATGTACACCAAAGCACAGGTAGGATGTGAATGCAACATCCATTCTGGCATGCTGTAGAATAATGCAGGGTCATTAGACAAATGAACTAGTGAATCAATTCTTATGGTTTGAGGCAACAACTTCTGGCCTTGTCCTAATAGGCAAGTATTAATTTCAATCTCTCCAGTGTCAACAGTCTTGCTATTAACATATATATCAAATACACAGTTATTATGACAAACCTAATAGCCTTTTTTTTTTTTTTTGTCACTTAATCACACTTTTATTTTATTTATTTTTAACTTCAAACTGTACTGGAAAATTTATAACTTCAAATGCAGACACTGTTTTCTGCTTTTTACTGATATCCTGTAAATCAAATATCAATACCTGATGTTCAAGATTTTAAGCAACCTTATCCTGATTAATTTCATATTTGACACATTCAGTTAAGAAATGATAGTCAGAAATATTATATCCTGAGCAATAAATTATGTCCTGTTCCATGAATTCAGATAGTGGGATTCTTTTCTTCTTTTTTTCTACAGAAAGTGGGATAAAATATCTTTATAGATAGTCTCAAAGAATTTAAAAAAAAAAATGTAGAAATTCAGCTCAAGCCCACCATATATGTAGATATGATGTCAAGCTATAATATTGGGGAACTTTGTGCTTAGAGAGCTCTCATGTTGTACTTATGGTGTCTCACAGCATTTGCTGTGCATGGAGATAAAATCTGGAGATCAATAGCTGGAGTATTTCAGCTCCAGCTATGTGGAAATTCAGGAGACCCTGATGCCAGAGGAGTTGCATGGTCCCAGGGGAAATAAAATAGAGGAGAAGGGTTGAAATTGCAGTTCTGAATGGAGAGTACATGCAATAGGAATAAAGAACAGGAATAACTGGTACATCCCTGGCATAAAGTAAGGAGCCAGTAGTCAGTGTTGGTACCTAAGTGAAACCATTTAGGCACCTCCCCATTTAAACTATGTTTGGGTGTTAAAGTTTAACAGCACATGCCAGCAAACAAGAGGGTAGAACGAATACGAGGCAGCAGCCAGCTAACCCGAAATCTATAGCAGAGAAACTCCTATTTATTTCAAAAATGAAAAATGTACTATGACAGTAGGTACGTTTCGTACCCAGAATTGATGCCTGCTTAGCCGGTAATGGTCAATGCCCAACCCTGCAAAAGTTATGGGAACCTTGTACCCAGTGATAGAGCAAAAGGAACAAATTAATCCCCCTATCCAGTAACCTTCAGCAATGCTGTGTTGATCTGCCCAGGAACGTGTGTGCATTTAACTGCATTTCCCACAACAATGGTGCAGACAGAGAGCATTTTTGGCATCCTCATGAAAGCCCAACATCTTTAGGCTTGTGCAGCTTGTAATCTTTAGTGCATTCCCAAAGTCTGGCCACAGACATCACCACAGTCCCACCAATAAATATATAAATAAAATAAAAACCACTTCACTGAAGACATTGATTTGCATGGGAATTAGCAGTGCCATACCCTAACCATCATTCTGAAAATGAACTGTACTCACTTCACTTGAGTGGAGGATAAGGTCATTTGCTTCATTTGAGATGTCCCTAGGAAGAAGTGACCTAATAGCTAAAGCACTGTGGTCCAAAAGGATCTGCTGTACCCTCCAGTGCCCCATTAGTTGTGTAGATGACTTGTGAAATAGTTATTTTCTAGACAAATATGGCACAATACTCCGAGTAGTTTTCCATATTGTTATTACAGTACATTTGCTAGGAACTTCTGTTAGCTGTGACACTTTGATCAGATACAGAATATCCACAGTCAGATATTAATCCTGCCTGTTTCCATGCAACAGAAGGTCCTGAGGCCACAGAGCAGTCTTGTTTCACCACACAAGGATAGAGATGGGATTTGATCAGGATCACACATGGAGGGCAGACCCATGCATACTTTGAAATGTTTCTCTGCCTCCTGCATAGCAACAAATAAGACTTCTTGTGAGGGAAGGGCAAGAAGATGGTCATTCATGAGTATCTACTCGTCCCATTGTAGGGTAAGTCTACTTCTTTCTACCTGAGAAGATTTTGTTTTCCTTCCCATGTCTTTCTAACTGCCACTTAACCTGGTTAATTAAACTGGGTTCTAGACCTGCATCTTATTAGTATAAGCTCTCTCTCATTTGCTTGAAGGGAAGAAGGAACTGGGACCCTAGAGAGCATGTGTTTCTAATAAATTGTATATTATTATTTCCTTAATAGACCACAGTGTCTTAGAAGAGGTCCCATATCTGTATGTGAATTAAATATTTAGATACTCTGTTTGAAATCTATTTTTTCACTGACCCATCATGTAACTGTTGGGTGCATTTTGGCAGGCTACCATGTTGCACATGTGCAGTAAATATGGCTAGTAACAAATCATTGCGATGTCCCAAAAAGCGTATGTTAAACTTGCCACATACTCAGCGCTCAAAATACAATATTTTGCTCATTTTACATTTCTTTTTTGGTCTGAATACAAAAAGCAATCAGATCTCATTGGGGAGTTAATCACTTGTGAACGCAGAGCAATGAAATTATCTAACACAAGGGGAGGGGTCCTTTTTTTTTTTTTTTTCAACCCTTAAAGTCACTGGTGAGCCTTTACACATTTATTCACTGTTGAAAGTGATTTTGTAATTATTTTGAAAGAGTCATTCTGGGAGGTATGTGAAATGATTTCAGCAGAAATACTCATATGAGAAAGCACTCAATGTAAAGATGATGTAATAGGGCTCACTGTGTTCTTCATATTCAGTTTCTGAGAAGACACTACCAACTACTTAGTTGCTATTAACTTACAGGTTATATGCTATGTTTCATAACAGACATTTTTCACAGCCAGATCTATGGGGTGAGATATTATGGAAGACAAAATATACTCTATATTCAGATGCTTTTGCACCAGAGACCCACTGTGACCAGAGTTTGTCATCTCTTGTCTAAAATTAATTTAGTGCACAAATCACAAGTTTACATCCCAGTAACTGCTTATGCCTATCAACCACTCTGGTTTATATCTATGATTCATTTTACAGGCTCTAAGAAATACAGACATACATACGTCATGCACATATTTTCCTTACAGTCAGAAAGGGGGATGGGCACTTGTAAAATCAGCTTTTATAAAAAGATATCCATAAACATGCATTCCAAAAATTAAGTTTTCTTGTTACTGTGGAGCTATAAATCATTGCTGCTTCCTAAGTGATAAGAGTGCAAAATTTTTATTTCATATTATGATACTTCTATGTACTAACACACATTGCAGGGTGACTGCAACCTGGAATTCATAGAATTCATAGAGTTTATTGGATATCCTAATATTAATATGATTTATCAGTATTTGAAGACGTCAGCATTCCATCCTTAATCTTTGCAGTTTTTGAATGATCAGCATGGGCAAGCACCAGAAAATAAAAACAAAGACAATGCAGGATTAGTGGTATGCTGCAGAAAGAGAACCTTTCCAGCACCACATGCTGAGATGATGCTAACATTATGGTAAAAAAAGCAGTCTCTTTGATTGCTCTAACACCACTATATTTCTGAAATGGTAGCTTTTGTTACCATCAAAATCAGAAGAGGCAACTTAAGACTTTGTTTGTACTGTAACCCACAAAAAGGACTTCTCAACATCACAAATAGTGCAGGTTTATTATTATTATTCCAAAAGGTTTTGCTTTCTATTGTGAACCTTACATGATTTGACTGCTTTCTCTGAGTTTTATTTTGGACTTAATGCACAAGTACAAGTATTTGCTCAATAATACCTCAGTACTCAAAAAGCACTTCTTGTTTGACCTTTACATTTCCTTACATATTAAGTAAACAATAAAATAAATAATTGAGTAAATTAGATTGATTTTGTGGGATAAAAAAACTCCCAAGAAGCAAATAACTAAATAAAACCAATAAAATAAATAACTAAATAAAACTATGTTGCATGCAACTACATAGAAAGTGGGACCAAATTATCAGAAGATGAAGGGAGACAACGTAGACCTTGTTCTCATCCATTTAAAACAGTAACATGACCCAAAAATAAAAACTAAATATCCAGAAATAGCCATTCTACTACATGCATAAAGTTGTCTTCATTTGAAAATAAAATCTTTTATTTGCTGGAAATCAGGTTGTTAATTCTATTCCTAGTTATTTGCTAGGACATGAAGATTTTGAAAACAGAGTTCATTCCACAAGGCTTCTGATGTCTTTTGTTTGGCCACAATTTGAGCTTGCCATCTCCAGACTCAGATGGTAAAACTAAACATATCTTTTCTTTCTTTGCATAGTCATCAACAATATTTAAACATTTAAAATTAACAAGATATTACTTGGTTACACATTCTTGAACTTCCCTGAACTTGTTAAGGAAAGACAGGTTTTGTGATATTTTCCCCTCACCATCAGCAACAGCGTCATCATGGCTATTTTAAAAAGTTGCTGCGCTGCAGTTCCTGTGGCACATGGGACTGCAATTTCCATTACAATGCGTTAACTCTGCCTCAGGTCCTGGAAACTGTGGGTATTATTTTTTTAAATGTTAATTTTTATTTTTATTTTTTACTTTATATGTAGAAATCTGACAGTTCTTAAATTTTAATCATTCAGGAGCTTAATCCAGGATTTCTTTCAAAGCTTAAAATTCCCTGTAAAGCCAAATTCCTTGATGTGCAAGAAATACAGAATCAAACCCTAGGTAGCTGGATCCAAGCTTTGTTTTATCAGCCAAGAAACAAAGTTCTTCTGTTTTAAAGTACTGCACATAACACTGATAATATATGGATTTAGTTTCCTAAGCCCAGCCCTTATCCTTTAATGAGCTGTGGGTAGGCTCACCCACATGCACACTGCTAGAGTCACACCGACTCCACTTGCACTAAACTCAAACATTGGCCAGGTTTCCCCATTTCCCTTAGACTTCAAAGGAAGAGAAAATCATCTCTTATATTGTAATTTCATTATATTTTAAGATCCCTTACAAGCATTTACTCTGTGCGCTGTGAGTAGGATGTTACAAGAAGCAGAATCCTTTTGTTTGATTGATATTATTAATTTAACAGAAAGGATAACTGAAGAACAAAGGTTGTGAGATTCAAAATTTGTTTTTATTTTCTAATATAGATATCGACATCATATTAATTCCAAAATAGTTCATCATCAAATGACAGCCTTAAAAAGGGACAACTTTATTCTACTGATAGTCACTACTGCAATATTAAGAGAATCCTCTAAACAATAGGATATTCTGGGATTACCTGGCATTCTCTACCCTTCTTCCAAAATTCTTATAACCTGCCTCACTAGGAGTTCTTTTTAACACAACACTTACATTCAAATTAATTCACTCTACATATATATAAATTTATTTCAAGAAAACATCGATAGAAAAATTTAATCAATGAAACTTTACAATCTTATGCTAGAAGTCTCTAGTTTATCTTTGAAATTCAAGAAGAATTCCATTGTTTTACTATTAAAACTACTTCCAGTACAGTATTTTAGGAAAGCTAAAGACACTTAGACATTTAGTTATTTTTTACATGTCCTTTTTATGATGACAATGAAAAGCATCATAGGTATCAATGATACACCCACAAAAATAAAATATATCACACTGAGGTTTTTCCTGTAAACAATTTGTATGAAAGTTTCTGCATTTAACACTTGCACAACTATTCTGCATTCATCATACTGTTAAATACACATAAAATACAAAAATGCTAGAGATATGATAAGATTTGTTTTAAAAATAATACCTGTTTTCCTGTTTTCCAAAAATTATAAAAGTGTAAAAAATGCTAAGTATTAATTTTATATTTGCAAAGTCTTCTGAAATTTAATATTTTAACAGTCCAACACTACTTTTTTTTCCTCTAAAAGAAAATAGTGTTTATTATAGAAAATAAGACTCATTTAGTAGCATTCCACATAACAGATACCACAAATTATTTACAAGCAGATCATTTTATGGATCTCCCATTGTTCTGGCAGTACAATGTGATGATCTTCACTACTTCATTTCATTAATTCATGACTTTATGGAAACCCATTTGGCTACAAACAAAACATCTACTCACTGTGGCATGTTTAATTCTGACAACTTTAATAATCTACTATGTGGAAACATTGGAAAGAAAATATCCTTCACCTTTAAAGAGGCTCATAAAGGCACAGAATTGAAATGGGTGCTGCTTGCTTTCAGTTCATGGAGGAGCAACTCACTGGGCCAACACATTTGCACATGGCCAGTAGCCAAAGTTATTCCTAGGGAGCCCAGGGCTCTCCCCATTTATACACCAGCCAAGGCATGGGAGCCCTGCTGGCACCAGCACCAGCCAGAGGACACCAAGAGAAAACATTGGGGTGTGGAAACAGTGCTATGGAAGATCCCTCACAGGTCAGCAAGAACCACCTATGAAATTTCAGAAGTCACTTCTAGGGGAATACTAGGAGGTTAAAGGCCAGAGTGATGGGTTTGGTCTCCAAATGACTAAATAAAATTGTTTGTAAGTGGGATGGGTCCCCGAAACCAAGCATCCCCCTGCCTGCCCCTGTGCCAGTTCAGGGCACCATGCTTCATGGAATCCTGCTGCCTAATGCAGGAGGAGAGCACAGAAGATTTACTCAGAGACATGCAGTCAGTACTGCTGGTTTGCTTCAGGTACACCTTTAATTTACAGAGTCAGTATGGCCAGACAGACCTTTTTGTCTTAGTGTTTACCTTAGTCTGGCTGCACCATCAGTCGTTAACAGGAAAAATCTAATTACTGTAGGAGATACTTTCAAGTTACAAACACATCAAAATGTGTCTGAAGACAGCCTGTAACAATACTTGACTTCACCACATTTGTCTTGCTTTGGGAAGTGAAGGGGATAGCTGTGTTACACATGTAGCAATAATTGGCAAATACTGAGCTTTTGTAATGGCCTCTGCAGGACTCACTGTTTTTGCTTACAGCCACTATGCTTCACCACCCTGTTTTCAAGACACTTCATTACAACTGCTAGTCCTGAGACGAGTGATTTTCGGGTATATACCATTAGCTTGACCACTGCCCAAATCCAGTAGCACAGAGCTCTAAGTGGATAAAAAGATGAATTTACAGTGCCTGATTGTGAAAGAAGTTGGTCCTCAAACACTTCTCTCAGTCTCATGCACTGGCAATGCATGGCTTCTTAGCACTGTTTAATAAAGCTCATCTGTTCCTTTAAAGAGACAAGAACAAGACCTGCTCTAGGAGACTCAAGCAGAAGTTCTCATGTGTTTTATAAATGAAGACCAATATGCTGTGAACAGGTCACACTACGTCCCATTTAGTAGACAAAGTCCCAAGAGCCATGTGAAAAAGCACAACACTTCAGTTGGAAACAAAGCCATGCTAGCACAAACTGTAGACGTACTCTCATCCTAACACATGCAGAAGTGACAAAGACTGAGCTAACAAACAAACAGCAGAGCCACAGGTAGCTGGATCCTGATCTGCTCACTGATGCTCTCCTGATCGTTCCCTGACTGACGCTGGAAAATTGCACACAAGGTAGAAGGACAGGACCATGCCCAGCACTTTGAGCACCTGCACTGCAGTTTTTGGGCACATGCCTACAGCTCCCAGCAGGGTGCTGGACTACAGCAGGAACAGGGGAGACCTGACACTCTCAGCTCCCTTCAACCCTGTAATAAATGCTTGGTGAGAAGGGGTGGCCTGATCTGTGCTTCCTACTTCTGTCACAACAGAGAATGTGCCAGGCTAGATACTCACATCTGCTATGTCAAAAGATAAGGCACAACACAGCCTGTCTTCTGTTTTGTTTTTACAGGTAAAAATGTAGAGTTTAGCTCTAACACAATGTGGCAAAAGATCAATATTCAGTATGAGCATCTGCACAGCACTGTGCACACTTTGCACTTCGAAGGAATAACAACTTGGCTTCATTAATCACAAGTCATGCAGTTGCTGGGACAGAAAACATGCAGCTCTCTATAAATGCATATGGTATGAACCGCTGCTTGTCTGTAAGTGAGTTAGTGCAATATTGCACTGCTTTGGTGATCCAAGTGGTTACTCCAGCACTCTTTGGAGCCTTTGTGAGGGGACTGCCTCTCCTCCACCTCCAGAGGAGCCACTGCTGCCGCAGCAGCGGCCAGCTGACTGGCCAGGCGGCTGGAAACCTGCCAGGGGTGGCTCACAGCCAGCGCTTCAGCCCCTGAAAGCTTTGCAGCAGGAAGGAGCTGGCAGACCATCAGGGATAATGTTTTTTGTCTATTAGGTAACTGAAGCATAATTTGATGAAAGTTATCCAAAAAATAAAATGTAAATAAAAAGACAGTCCTTGTTAAAGTTCACTAGAACAAAGCCACATGATAACTGCCTCTACAGGTTGTGAGAGAGAACAATAACACTCTACAATATATGGTATATTGGTGACCAGTACATCACACACCAGTTTTGGTCAGGGGTCACTAAGTGCAACCTGCCATTTCATTTGCACAGTTGACGTGCTTTGCAATTCAACCACATCCTACATCAGGTTTTACAAAATGTTCAAAATGTCCATACCATTTCTACTCTTAACAGTACATCATTAAATTATGTAATAGGTCTTCCTTCCTTCCTTTTATCTTCAAGAGTTTTCTAATCCAGGGACTGGATTGTAACCAGCACAAAACATAACAACTTTTTTACAGAAGTGTCTGAGGGAATAAGACAGCCAATGGATTTGGCAACAAAAAAAAAAAAAAAAAAAAAAAAAAATAGTGATAGAAAGAACACACTTGACTTTCAGAGACCTTCACAGATCTTAAGACCAGAAAGGTCCATTACGGTCTTTAACATGACTTTCTAAATACCCTTGACATAAGTTTTCACTTAGAAATCTGCATAAAAGCTGCAGCACTCGGTGTACCAAAACCTGTCTTTTAGAAAGTCTCCCAGACTTGATGTACAAACATCAAGTATTGGATTATCCCCGTTACTCTGCATAGGCTGTTGCAGGGGCTGAGTAGTTTCACTGTCAAACATGCACCTGACTTCTAATTTTAAACTGTCCGGTTTCACTGTCCAACCACTCCATCTCAAAGAGCACACTGTACTTGTATTCTCTACCTACTCTTCAGTTTAAGCATTGGTTGTAAACCCCTTACGGCTCTTTATGATGTGTCTGGCATACTGGGATCAACATGCTACTACTACTACCACCACATTAATCTTCTTAACCAGAATATCCCTTAGGAGACCACATTCGGATATTTATTGACTACAACCCTTTAAACCTTTTCATAGTCATTGTTTTCAATGAAATTTTCCTTACAGTAAGCGTGACTTGTGTTTGCAGATATCACAACTGAAAAAAACACTCCTACCACAAATGTATTACAGGCTAACTTGTAAGATTGTTGCTGAGATCAAATAGCAGAATTCTCCTCAAATAGTACAGGGAATGAGGCATCCTCTACTGTTCCACATGTAGATCTGGCTTATTGCTCTGTCTCACCTTGATCCAGACTCATATTTTCATGAGCTTAAATGTGAATATGCATATGTCTAACAAGTGATGTGAAATTAACTTTTTAATTGGTTTAAGCAGCAAAGGGAAATTCCATTTCTTTTCCTGTAAAAGTCTCTCCCATTCCCATTCCTAATTGAACATGCATGCATATCATTCTGTCCCCTACAATGTCACATAGAAGGGTAGTAAGAGATTATCTCAGTGTTTCAATGGCCAGACCTTGACATTGCTTTAGGTTTCCCTGTGCTTCCTACTCTTGAGGGAATTTTCACAGAGGAATTGCAAAGGTTAGATCTGAGGAGAGAAAAATCCTCAACCCTGGACCTATATCCATCTCTGCTGGATGGTTTTGGTGGTTTATCCTTATATTTACCCTGCTGGGTGGGCAAGCTAGAGAGGAAAGTACAGATTAAGTCCAAATATCATCCTGATTACCAGCATATAAACATTAGCTGCAAATAGAGATAAGACTCCAGAGATAAGACTCCAGGTTCAAATCTGTAGATTTGAACCCTGCATCAGATGTCCCCTAGATTTTGGTGGTGTTCCTTCTGACAGTGGAGAGAAGGGCTTTTGTGGCAGCACTTTCCATGCTTGCTTATGTGCTGAAAAAAGCCCAGAAGTGCTGTGGATGGTTTTTGTCATTTAGAAACACCCTACTGCTGCTATCTAAAAGAAGCAAAAATGCATATAATAGAACAACCAGGAAAAACACCACACACTTGTTACAAAAAAATAATGTAATGAAAAATCCATAGGTATTACTATGGTTACTAATACATGGCTAACTAATGTTTCCTGCCTTTTCTTACTTTGTGAGTTTGTCTGTCGTGCTTTATTCACAAGAAGAGTTCAATAACAAATTATCCTTCATTTACTGCTGCTAATGATGAAGGCAATTTTTGGTCCCAAATCTGCTGCCTTAATACAAGCAAAGCACTCAGGAAAGCAGACAGAAGCTTTGCCTAAGTAAGGCAGGCAGGATTAGGCCAACCTCATTATACAGTTATTTATTACACAATGATAATTAACACAAGGTAGACAAGCTCATTTGTTCGGCAACAGCAATCTTGGTTGAAATATACCGTTAAAAGTGCTGAGTATAAATAGTAAGAAAAAATGCTTATGCAACAATAAGAAAATGTATGATTGTGTATTCTAGCACATAGCTTAAAAACTGCAGGTTAAGCAAATTACCACTGGCACCACGTATTCATAATTCTTCCGATCAACTAAATGAATGATCGGGTAAGAACCTTTCAATTCCAGCTGCATTTCTTTCTAAATACCTTACTATTTAGCAGCCTAAAGGGAGCCAGCACATCAGTAGCACCTTCTATGCACTGTCGAGTCCCAGCTTGAGCACACCAAACTCTGAGGCCTTTTGAAATCTTTAAAGACAATCATACATAAGACAGTTCCTATATTGCAGGTCTGGCTAGCTATACTGCAGCACAAAACAATATTTCAAGCTTTCTGATATACATGTGTCACCTCTATATGACAAATAGCTTGTATTAATTAGGCACTAGACTTGGTGAGATTGCTGTTATTAACTGAGAGAAGATGGGTTGAATTTAATTGTGTGTGACATCAAAGTCAAGTGACTGATATTTCAAGCATCATTTAAAATGTTTGATATTGGAGTCATTGTATTCACATAAAGACTGTCTAAAAATATAAAGGAGAATGATGAGAGAGGAACTGGAATGCATTCATACAATCCGTCTTATTAAGTGAATTTGGTGTAATTTTGCTTGTGATTTTGACCCAGTGTTGGCAATATTTGTTTATTTAGTTGGATAAAATTATTACTTTGAAGAACAGTTTATTTTTCTCAGTATTAATTTTGGAGACAGTTAGGAATGTTTGTATTGGTTCCAGCATCAACATTCTCAGAAATGTGGACATCAAGGGGAGTGAGAGTGGGGGCAGACAAAAAAGATAAGCCTGCACTGGGATTTGCTTTATAGCCATTAATGAACACTGTTCAGAAAATGTTTACCTAAGAATAGCAGACTGCACATTATTTAGGCAAACTTCTGTAACAACCTAAAAATAGAAAGAGGAGAAGAAAAGGAAGTTATATATAAAACTGCATGTGAAATAATATGTGTTCGAAGTTAAAGCTCACTATTTTATTGTGCAATGTACAATTAGTAACACACTTATCAGTATGTGAGGAATGCTATTTTAGGGTCAAATGGTTCTCTCATTAAATATGCTGGACAAAATCTTCAGTTTGCTGGGGCAAAACCATATCTGTGATGTAGCATGATAACATATATGATCTTTTGCTAAAAAGTGGATCAAAACACAATTGCCCCAGAGGATACTTGTGTATAATGATTCTGCATTGTACCATTTCCTTTCAGTTCTTTTAAAAATAAATAAAATAAGCCACCTGCTTATTCCACTCTTGCCATAAAGTGTACAAAACAATCCAACTGAAATCAGCTTAATTAAACTGTAATGCATTGCAAGCAAATGGTATCCCTTAGATATTCCCTAAGTAAAGAAACCTGAAGTGCCAGAAGTCAATATTAACATTTTCACAAACCTAGAAAGGTTCTTTCCCAGTTAGGGCAAACTCCCCAGTGCCCCACCAGTGCCCTAGACACACACACCACAGTGCGAGGAGAGGGGTCAGGCTCCCTGGAGGTGCCCCTGCTCTCACTGCAGTCCAGGAGCCAGCAAGGCAGACAGAACCAAGCTCCAGCCTTCCTTTGCATGCAGTGCAGGCATGTGGCTAAAATATGATAGAATGGCTTGGGTTGAAAGGGACCTTATAGATCATCTAGTTCCAACCCCCAATGTTGGTGTGTGTGTATTTATTTTATTGTATGTGTATATAAATTATATTTATATTTTCATGTAATATGTTTTATATTTTGTATATACATTTGTATATTTTATATATTTCTTTATATATTTTATATTTTCATGCACACTATATGTATAATTTGATTTTATATATGCATATACACATAGAATTAGTGCTCCCTTAATCACAAGCTGGGCCAAGACTAAATGCGTATGAGAAGGATATGATCTCATCTGTACTGGGATTCTGTTCTCAGAAGCAGTTTATCATCCGAAGGGCAGCAAATTATAGACTGACCTGGGAAACTGCCCACCTCCTTGGTCGTAACAACTGATTTTGGTGGGGGAACTGATATACACCAAGCCAGAAGACATAAATATTGTACCAGTTGTATAGGTAGAAATACTGGCAGCTGATGGAAGATTCGTGGATAAACTCCAGTCTCTGTGAGGTATTGAGTAACTTCTCCCCATTTTTTTCCTGCTCTTCCCAACAATGGGCCAAAATCCTCTCTGAAATTACACAAATTCTGTTGTGTTCAGTAGTGTTACAAAGGTGCACCTTTCCCTTACTTCCCTACAGGAGCCTCAGACTTTAACTAAGCCTCTGTTAAGAAAAAAAAAAAAAAAATAAATAGCTTTATAATTAAATGTTTTTTTCTAAAACAACTTAGAGTCATTTGGGATTCTATTTTTGGCAGTTCTAATATCAGTTGAAGCATAATCAATACAGTAATTTATATAACCAGGCAGATTTTTTCCAGATATGAACTGTTTACAGAAAGGGCTCTGGATACATTTGTTATTAGGAGCTATTTAGAGAACCATTACAATCTCTCACTGGTCTGTCCTTCAGCTGACAGAAGATCACTGATAACACTTAATATTTAAAAGATGTTCATATTGCGTATTCCTACTTCATAAAACTTGAAGAGCTCTCTGAATAACGTTATTATACTGTATTTGTAATTAAAAATGTACTCTTTTCAAATGCATTTACAGTTCACTGTTTCCACAACCATTCCTGCCAGAAAGCTAATCTGCCTGAAAGAATGTTCAAGGGAAGCAAATACTAAAGAGTGTGAACATAATCAAAGGCAGTTTGTTTAAAAGTGCAAACAGATATTTGCAGGATTTGTTTCCTATATCCAGCTTGCATTGAAAGCTCTGCAGTTTGATACTAAATAAAAAATAAGAATTTTAACATTTGCAGTAAAAAATACTTTAACATTAAGCTCATACTTAAATTCTCTCATCATTCTCTCAGCACTGAGATCAAACATTCTTTAAAAAAAAAAAACCTGAGAGGAGCAAAAATTATTAAAGGAAGAATTTCTAGTATTATAACCCTATGCACTAACAAGCTAATATTTAAATGCAGCTAAGACATGTTATTCGGTTCTGTAATTAAGGCCTCTTATAATATCTGGGGAAACAAAAAGAAGCAGGTATCAATCTAATAATATTCTTCATCTGTCTTCAGAAAAAAACAGAAAACCTTTAGGCAAGGTTTTCAAAAGGGTAGTGCTACTTCTACTTTGAAGTACAAAAGCTGTTTATGTACCAAATTTGACTGTGACATTAAAGTTTCCTTTGTAGAACATAAGCCAAATTTTTTTTCTCTTTAAACTTTGCTAGTACATCGTTGGCTAGAATATGACCTTTGTGGAGCTGTTTCTCAAACATGATTCCAGTAGCTGAAATACCAGTAGCTGCTTTTTGGAAGGCTTCCAGTCAGCCTGTCTACCTGTCTATGTTGTGAGAGAGGAGGGTTGCTGTACTGCTGCTGCACAACAGCATGTGCCCTAGGCAGATTTCTTTTTTCCTTCCTGGCCAACACACGTGACTTTCAATTTTTGCAATCATTTGTAGTCCACTGGCAGATATATTGATTAGGAATGTTCATGCCTCCTTCATGGTGCCCAAATAGGCTCTATTTGGTTTGGTTTTAGCTGGGCTTCTACCTAACCTCCAATATTGTTGGAATTATTTTACATCTGCAATTAAATGCTGAAGTAGTTATTTGTAGCTTGCAATTGTCCCCATTTAGAAGATTAACTGCCCAATTGCAAAGCTGCTAAATGAGTACAATTGCAAGTTCAAACAGTTGGGCCCACTTGTAATTACAGACACAAGATTGGGCTCGCTTATATCAGAGGCTGCTGCTGGAGACATAGGCCAACATCTAAAATAACGTTGCTTTCCCTACCTGCTATTTTGTATCGGTTCATTACAGGATGAGAAATGAAAGGAAAGGAAAAGCCTCTTAGTGGGGTGACAGGAAAAGTAAATACATTAAGACAATTTGAGACTATAAAGTGATCAACATGGCGCCTGAGATCATAACTGTCTCATGCCTAATCACCCATTTCACACACACTTATGAACGAGCTTTGTTTCCTTTCATAGCTTCTCTCTTTTCGAGGCAGGCAGTGGTCAAGGGAACATGCCCTAGGTATCAGAAACAAGGAAATACAAGCTGCAGTATACCACTGGGCACTGTAAACAACCTGTTGCACCTAGAGCTTTTTCTTTCTCTCTGTTGGAAGGCAGCGGATCCAGAAAACACTAGCTGAAGGTTTTTTCCTCTTCTCACACAGAGAGACTGTGGATGCAGTGTGACTGCTGTCCAGGAAAATACATCTCTCTCATCCTAATCAGTAGAAAATTAGCACTGTTTTCTCCCCACTGCAAAAATATATTCAATGGTCATACTCTTTTTTCAGTGCCACCATAATTTCTTCCACATATTTGACCCCCTCTGCAAAGCATATTTCAGGCCCAATGGTGAAAGCTCAGCCCTACAAACACAAACACCCAGGCACACACGTGTGCTGTTTAACCAGCCCTTCATTGCTATGGCTGAACACCATAGCACAACTAAGAAGCAGCTTCACTGCATCCACGTGAATTGTTTCATCACAGTCTACTCAAACCGGTGCTCCTAATCAGCTGCTGAGCGTGTCAAACCACTGCTGTTCAACTCATCTGTTGATGACACGAGACACATCTGGGCAACAGAACAAAGGGAATATTCTAAACACTGTAACACTGTTATGCTAAGAGGAGAATTAATATTCATCCCCAAAATGTGCAACTGCCTGCCCAGAACAGCAAATAAAACTGACTACCTTACAGCACTAAAATCTTGGGGTCCAGGTTCTCCCAAATACATCAAAATCAGATTACATCTAGCGAGGATGTGACCATTGAGACCAATATTCAGGTAAAACAGAAATATACATAAATATAATTGCATTTTTTTCAGCATCACATGCACTGTGGAGTGCATCTTTTTTGCATAGATTCAACAAATGATATATTAATGTACATACATAATTTATTGAGCAAGCAGTAGACTTGGCTGAATTAATGTCAGCCATTGAAGATCCAACATGGTGCATTTTCACGCTTATTACTTAGTACAATAGCAAAGAAGGAAGCATTTAACATATTTATGAACTTGAAATCTCTCTCAAGTCCCACAGTGTGGGATTATCACAAATGTTATCACATTATATTCATGATAATTAGTAAGTTAGAGACTTACTATGTTATTTTCAATCTAAACAAGATTTATTTGTCCTATATACAATTCTTGCAATGTTGTGAAACATAGATTGAGAACTTTATCTACTTCTATATCTTGCCCATAATTTCTGCTTCTCTAACATATAGTGGTAAATTACAGTGTTTCACACTTAGATAGTCTAACGGATCCAACTAATTTCTGCACATCCTGCTTGAAATGATAATTATTGGGTGAAAAATATTCCAGTGGTTTCATCGCCAAGAAAGACAGTTTTACCAATACATCAATTTTAGAGCAAATTATCATTCACCTATTGAAAAAAGCCACAGTATATTTTTTGGACATTTTCAGTCTAAACTTTGATCTGCAAATGTAAGATGATTGGGTGGGAATGAGAGTTATGAATCCATGATCCTGTACTTGGCCCTGCAATTCTTATGAGATATCTCACTGAGTGTATTAATTAGCTTGTAAATTTTTCTATTACTATTTCTATTACTATTTTATTTTATAACAGAAATATCTAATATTTCTATTATTACATAAGCAAATCCCTGATCTTAGACACCAAGAGCTGAATTCACTTCATATTGGTGTAATTGCCTCCAATTACCTAGAGCCACCTAGAATTACCAAGTGACTAGAATTAGATGTTCTTATTTCTTTCCATTGGCCTTAAATGTGGTTAAAACACAGGGATTTAAGTTCAAAAGTAGACATCTCTGCAGCTGCTTTTAAAAAGTTAAGCTTCAGAGGTTTATCATATTCCCATTTCCAGTGCTGAAATGTCTTTGCCTCCCATTGATTTCAGGAGAAGTTACATATGCTTAATGTCCAAACTAGAGCAGCCCCATTTCCAGGGCAGCTATGTGCTCTGTACCTCTCATCGGTCTCATTAGGCACCTGGAATCTGACCCATATCATGGAGCAATCACTGTCGCTGCAATTCACAATGGTGGCACATCTACCCCACTGACATACGGCACCTATTTGGACCTCATTGACTCTGAAGATTCACTGGAGAGGAGAGCCCAAGTGTTTCTGAAGAGTGGGGAGGAAGAAAATCAGTCTTTCAATGGGCTATTATTGGTTAGAAGTGTAATATAGTAATTTTTTGTCCTTGACAACTGACATGTGCAAGGTAGAGGCGATAGAGGTGATAGTGGGTTAATATGTCCTATGTCCCCACCAGACTGCTTGAGGCAGAAGAGAAATACAGGAGCAGTGATACCAGAGTGAACCTGGGGAAAAGGTGTCCCCTCACTCCTGTGGGCTGTTGGGTGACAGCCCCTGAGATATTTTCAAGCTGGTTTTCTTTTTATTTTCCAGATTTTTCAGTGAATTAAAAAAAAAAAAAAAAAAAAACATTTAAAGGACTGAGGCTTGGTGCTTTACTTCAATTTCCTAGGCTAGTGAAACTACCCACTATCTTATATAGCCCTTAGGTGTCCTCTTCCCTGAATTCATCCTCACAGGACACCATTGCTTACAGTTTTTCCTATTCTATATAGGTTCTTATAGTGCCCTCATCACTGTAGTAGCTGAGTCCCTTCCTGTAGTGCGTTATGTGATGTAACTAACATCTGTGACAACCAAAGCAGGAGGGAAAAAACAGTTAAGGTCCCAGTAGCTTTCCCCCTATATCACATTTCACTTTCCAATGCTAATAACTTTCTCTCTGTGAGTACACACCTAGATTGTTGTGGTGACGTTTGCAGCAAATCAGCAATGTTTCATTCTCTCTGATGCTGAATTTCTCCCTTTAATAAAACTGTTCAGGGACCATTTTCCTTTATTTTATTCACTGAAGTGCAGAAGAATGGGAATTATTCTTTTCAATTCATTTATATTTATCAATTCAATTATATTTTTCTAGTTTAAGAAAATCAACCATGACCACAAAAACACTGTAGGCAAGTTAGCCTTGGCTAGTGGCATAAATCACAGGCTTCAGAGAAGAAAAAAAAAAAAAAAAAAAAAAACCTGCATAGCAGACAATGTTTAATACTTGGTGCTATTTTGGTGGGAAATTTTTCAGTACCAGACTCAGTTTCTCAAGGCTTGGGGTGGAGGTTAAAGGGGCACCATGTTCCCCAGCAGTGACAACTGAATATCTCATTGCAAGGGAACTCACATATGGGAACAATATGCCTGCAAATCTTTAAAACGTATGCAATTGCTTTGCCAGAGCAATTGATATGTTGTGGAAGAAACATTGCAGGGCAGGTGGTTGCTGTGAGATGACCCCACACTTGGGACCAAGAGTGAGACATGGGGTCAAAGGTCAAGTGTGACTTTGTTAGAACCAAAAAATAGGGTCACCTCCCAACCCTGCAGCAGTCATAGCCACCAAATGCCACATCAGTTGTGGGAATTTGGTCACTTTTTATTTGCATGAGACAAAGCAATTGTGGTTATTACTGGTTTTCTGATTGCAATAAGTGTAATGTTCAGAAGTATTGGAATTCATACACAAATGTAAAACATTCTTTTAGGTATCTTAAGCATGCTAGCTCACCAGGACAACGAGAAGGGTATCACAATAGCAACTAGAAAATAATTATATATAAATAAAAATTCAGATGTCACTTTTGGCATTTGCACTCATTCTTCACAAACATTGCCCCAGGGATTATTAACCTGCCATTTCAGAGAAATTCTCCCTGGCTCTAAGAAACCCTAATAGAAAGTAAAGAACTTAGGGAGGATGAGAGCAAAGGAGGATGCTCTCACTTATTTTTTTGTGGGCTCACCCTCCATGTAACAGGCACTACAGGTTTCAAAACCACCCAGTAACTACTTAACCTAGATTAAAACATAAGGAACATTGTAAAAATAATCAAGAGGGTTTTATAAAGTTTCGTTTCTTTTTATCCTAAAATATTTTTAATGCTGTCATCCCAAAAGATCCCAGAATGTTTTACAAATTTTATACACCCACGTTACAGGATGGATTGCCAAAGCTGATTAAGAGCATACACAGTAAAAACACAATACTGTGATTTGGATGGGAAATGGAGAACACTAGACTTGATCTTGCCTCAAGCAAAATGTCCAATAGCAATGAACACAACACAGAAAGAGGGACAGAGCACAGATGTTCAGACCAGAAGACAAGCCAAGAAAGACTTAAAAGATCACCAGTTACAAGACATTTCATAGAAAGCATGTTGTCTCATTGCTCTGTGAGCATTATCACACAAGACAATGCAGACTCTAATTTAAACAGTTAGAGGGAAAGATCCTTACGCTGGATGCCAGTTGGCTACGACAACAAATCTTCATTGCTGTTCTGACAATGTTCACTATGGTAAACTGCACAGTGAAGGCAATTATCCTAGAGACTCTAGCACCCCAGAATAAAGAGCAAATTAAATAATACATCTGTATACTTCCAGGACCACAAAGCCAGAAGGAGAGCCAAGGAAAAACATAATATGGTCAAATGGAGGTGCAGGCTTTACCCTGCTATGGTGTGCTCCAGGGGCTCTGTTGCAGCCACCTGGCCAAGTCTCTAGAGTGCTGCACATCACCACTGCCATGCTAACATGTACCAACCCACACTGCCTTGTTGGTGCCAGTCGGGATGGATATGCTGGATATACACAGGATAAAAATATTTGTACAAATGTTGGGAAGCACTATGAAACCATCAAATCTGATGTTTCCAAACTGAAGAGGTTATTTACTCCAAGTTTACCTGATACAGGCATGCTCATGGTTCAGGGAATACTTTCTAATCTGAGCCCTGCTATATCTGCTCCCAGCTGCATCATGTACAGTGGAAGAAAAGGTCACGTAGCCTACATGATCCCAGTCTATGTCCTGCTATCAGAATGTCTTGGGGTGCAGGGAGGAATCGTTATCACTTCTATTTCTAGTATGACACAAAAAAAAAAAAAAAAAAAAGAGGGTAAAATGTTCTGTCACATCTGCAGATTATTTTTCTAATTATCTCCATTACAGAGATACACAGGATAAAGTAATTGAGCGAGAACATACCTACAACATGAAGTCAGGAGAAGTCACTGAGTATGTGACCCATGATTTAATGGGTATGATACAAGGATGAGGAGAAATAGGAGGAAACCTCCCATGATTTTTATGGCTGCAACAATAAGGTAAAGTCAGTACAATCAAGGGGGTAGAGCAACAGCCATGAGCCTAGCAAAACTGGTCTACTTCTCTGTAACACATACATTTAATTTTATGTTTAATCTACTACACAGCAATACTGATTACAAGATTTCCTTTTGACCAGTGAGTACTGTGATGTCTTTGTTCATATACCAGTCTCCTAGAAATTTCTTTGGAATGCATCTTTGTGACACTCCTTATAGTGCAGCCCAGTAGTATACATTGTCTGCCTTAAACTTTGGTGCATTTAGTTCTATACTAAATATTTAGGAGATATTGCTAGATACAAGTATATCTGTCAAACAACTATTTGGTGTTTTAACTTGATAGTTGCTCCAAAGATGGGAGACGGTGTACAGAAGAATCAGGAGTAAGTCTGAGCATTTAAAGAAAGAGAAGCCTACCACAGCGTCTCAGGAGATAACTGGTTGTTCCAAGGAAATAGTCACTTTTTAAAAAAAACTTTGGGTACCTCAAATTCTAAAGGACCTGATTTTTCACCCCTGCCATCCAATATCCACCTCTATTATAAAAATTCTCTAGTGAATAAACATGCTACCCATCCATTGAAAATTTAATCCAAGTACAATCCTTGGTCATATGCACTATCTGAAAGATCTTTTTCTGGTTCCTGCATCCAACTGTCATTATTAGCAATGGTGTGTAATGTCTAAAGGCTCTTTAGTAAATGAGTATTTTGACACCTTACAGGGTGTGGGCCATGTATTGAGACTATGCACTTCATTAAAAAAATACTTTTCCTTGCCTTCACACTTTTGCTTGCCCTGTGCATCGTGCTACTGTCTTCATCTCCAAGTAAAGATAGGTCAACACCAGCTAAATTGTAAATGTGCATGCAAATACATTTCTTTGCCACATTGAAGTCTCCTGCTTTAGCAACCGAAATTAGTCCTTCAGTAAGTAAGTCACTGTACCATATTGTGTGGAGTCTGATGTATGACTTGATATGTGCAATGCACAACAGTTATCAAGGCTGGCATATCAGCCTGTGTATGCCAGATGATAGTGTATTTCTCCCGGCTATGCTTTTCTTCTAGGATTTCTGGGTTAAAAAAGCAGACAGGATAAGCAGTGAGCATGGAGTCAGAATACCTTTGAAGGCATGCAGGACAAGCACCAGAGTATAAAAAAGAGGGTTTATAATCTTTGGAAAAGTGGGCAGGCCACTAGGGAGGACTATAAGGATGTAGTGAGGCTGTGCAGGGACAAAATTAGGAAGGCCAAAGCTCATCTGGAGCTCAATCTGGCTACTGCCATTAAAGATAACAAAAAACGTTTTTACAAATACATCAACACAAAGAGGAGGACTAAGGAGAATCTCCATCCTTTACTGGATGCAGGGGGAAACTTAGTTACAAGAGATGAGGAAAAGGCGGAGGTGCTCAATGCCTTCTTTGCCTCAGTCTTTAGCGGCAATACCGGTTGTTCTCTGGATACCCAGTACCCTGAGCTGGTGGAAGGGGATGGGGAGCAGGATGTGGCCCTCACCATCCATGAAGAACCGGTTGGTGACCTGCTACGGCACTTGGATGTGCGCAAGTCGATGGGGCTGGATGGGATCCACCCAAGGGTACTGAGAGAACTGGCAGAGGAGCTGGCCAAGCCCCCATCCATCATTTATCAGCAGTCCTGGCTATCGGGGGAGGTCCCATTTGACTGGCGGCTAGCAAATGTGACGCCCATCTACAAGAAGGGCCGGAGGGCAGACCCGGGGAACTATAGGCCTGTCAGTTTGACCTCAGTGCCAGGGAAGCTCATGGAGCAGATCCTCTTGAGAGTCATCAGGCGGCACTTGAAGGGCAAGCAGGCGATCAGGCCCAGTCAGCAGGGGTTTATGGAAGGCAGATCCTGCTTGACGAACCTGATCTCCTTCTATGACAAAGTGACACGCTGGGTAGATGAGGGAAAGGCTGTGGATGTGGTCTACCTTGACTTCAGTAAGGCTTTTGACACCATTTCCCACAGCATTCTCCTCAAGAAACTGGCTGCTCTTGGCTTGGACTGGCACACGCTTTGTTGGGTTAGAAACTGGCTGGATAGCCAGGCCCAAAGAGTCGTGGTGAATGGAGTCAAATCCAGTTGGAGGCCGGTCACTAGTGGCGTTCCCCAGGGCTCTGTGCTGGGGCCGGTCCTCTTCAATATCTTCATCGATGATCTGGACGAGGGCATTGAGTGCACCCTCAGTAAGTTTGCAGATGACACCAAGTTAGGTGCGTGTGTCGATCTGCTCGAGGGTAGGAAGGCTCTGCAGGAGGATCTGGATAGGCTGCACCAATGGGCTGAGGTCAACTACATGAAGTTCAACAAGGCCAAATGCCGGGTCCTCCACCTGGGGTGCAATAACCCCCAGCAGAGCTACAGGCTGGGAGATGAGTGGTTGGAGAGCTGCCAGGCAGAGAAGGACCTGGGAGTGATGGTGGACAGTCGGCTGAATATGAGCCAGCAGCGTGCCCAGGTGGCCAAGAAGGCCAACGGCATCCTGGCTTGTATCAGAAACAGTGTGACCAGGAGGGCTAGGGAAGTGATCGTCCCCCTGTACTCGGCTCTGGTGAGGCCACACCTCGAGTACTGTGTTCAGTTTTGGGCCCCTCGCTACAAGAAGGACATGGAGGTGCTTGAGCGGGTCCAGAGAAGGGCGACGAAGCTGGTGAGGGGCCTGGAGAACAAGTCCTACGAGGAGCGGCTGAAGGAACTGGGCTTGTTCAGCCTGGAGAAAAGGAGGCTCAGGGGCGACCTTATCACTTTCTACAGATACCTCAAAGGAGGCTGTAGCGAGGTGGGGGTTGGTCTGTTCTCCCACATGCCTGGTGACAGGATGAGGGGGAATGGGCTTAAGTTGCGCCAGGGGATTTTTAGGTTAGACGTTAGGAAGAACTTCTTTACTGAAAGGGTTGTTAGGCACTGGAACAGGCTGCCCAGGGAGGTGGTGGAGTCACCATCCCTGGAAGTCTTTAAAAGACGTTTAGATGTAGAGCTTAGGGATATGGTTTAGTAGGGACTGTTAGTGTTAGGTTAGTGGTTGGACTCGATGATCTTGAGGTCTCTTCCAACCTAGAAATTCTGTGATTCTGTAATTCTGTGATATTTTACAAGCTTCAGATTCTCAATAGCATTTTATCTGTTTCCCACCACCACCACCACCGTCAGTACCTCTGTAACACCTACATCATTCCCTCCTGCAGACCCTTATGCCTTTTGGGTTAGCTCAGAGGGCAATGCCGATCTTTCCCACCTGGACTGCAGCTACCACACAGTGCCTGTCATTCTCATACAGATCAAAAAAAGAAGGATTTTGCAGTCTGTTGTCCTTGATCCATGCCTTAAACGTCTGTGTTATGCAAATGCTTCTGCTGAGAGCTGCCCACTTAAAAGACACCAACACTATCAACCCAAAGCTCCAGAGGCATGTTCGGCACTGCACAGTCATGCCTCCAAGAGAGATTCCCAGCTACCAAAGCATTGGCAATTCTTCCTGCAGCACCTGACATTTTTACTGGAGATTAGCCATCCAAATAGCGACCCAAGCCAACCCTGCATAACTCATGAGCTGACAAAACAGAAGTGTATGGGCAAATGTAAGGGTTTCTTTTTCCAAGGGAATTCAACATGGTTAAATTCTACACACCAGGTACTCTTCATCCTACAGCTGCAACTGCTAGCACTTTCACAAAGTTGTCTTAATTACCAGTGACCCTGTGCTCTTCAAATGCATCAACAGTACAAAGGATGATTCAGGATGACAGGGTCACAAGCAACAGGAAAGAGTGCCTGATCCATGCCCCACTTACATACATCTCTAGCTCATAGACCGTCTGCCCTAGATTTAAAATAAAACTTGATGTGAAGAACACTGTTTTGATAGAATGTAAGGGGACTTGGTTTCTGGCCCCTTTTGTTAAAGTTTTGGTAGGATCAGATCTGTGTAAGGCATAAGCACCAGAACAGAGTTTGTAAAATAAAGGATTTGGGAATGTGAATGCTGATAGATTGAGGTCTTCTGGACAATTCTGCTTCTGCAGGAAGGCTAATCAGTGCAAATTCTCCTGCTACGTAGAGAAGCACTGCCTCTGTTCTATGCATGGCGAACCTCAGGAAGGGAAGCTAAGCATCCTGCCCAAGGCTGTGCTGCCTGCAAGTGGCAGACCTGGTACCCACATTACAGGTTTTTTTCCCTCAGCCTAAAGTTAAATAATGCCTCTAATTTATCTTTTTACATTGTATCTGAATTGGAAAAAAAAAAATCTAAGGTTATGTTAAAAGCTGATAAAAATAACTGAGAACTGTGAGCTGACACAAAGAACTAATATTCCAGTTTTTCACTGCTAAAAATCTCAGCAATCTCTAGAAAACTTGTCACTGAGAATCTGTCCATAATGGCAACAATTTCGGGGGAGTCAAGAGAACAACTACTTAGACAAATATTTTTCTCTCCTCACCTAGTCTACCACCAGCTATGTTCTTAGCAGAAAAAAAAAAAAAAAAAAAAAAAAACTAATATGAATTATTACATGCTACTTTTATTGCAGTAAACCATTTAGAAATGAGAAATGGCAAAGTAGCCTCAAGTGCATGTGTAGGTGTTTGCTGAAAAGAGTTCAATCTTCAGATTAGTTTTATTCATAGATCTAAATGATTATGTCTTTTCTCTGAAAACACAAACTTCAACATGTCTCTCTTTAGCATGGCATAAACTAAGTCAAATAAATTCTCTAAAGAAACAAAAAGGTGACATAGATCTCTCCCTCCTCTACAAAGAAAAGTCTGGAGGAACTTAACAGAGAAGCTGATGTGATTCTGCAGTTGATCATACAAAGTTCAAAGAGGAAATGCCAAAGGCCCCAGTACTATGAAGAATTAAACAAGAGTCTGTTCAACCATGTTGCCATACAGTCATCTAAACCAACAGATGTGCACACACCCAGAAAAAAACTCAAATTTTTGAGAAATGCCATCCTTTATCAAGGCTTTCTTTTCCTCCAATTTCTGTGGATTGCTTAAACAACTAAGGGAAAGAAGTATTAAAATCTAGCTCTAAAATTACTGAAACATAAATATAGTGGGAAACACCAGTTAAGTACTTCATGTAACTTTTCTCCTACTTTTTATTTTCTTTGGTATTACTTGAATTTCAAGTGTATTTTTTTCCTTTAGCTCCATAACCTTGTCTGAGCTTTTATTTGGAGCAATTTAGTGCCCACTCAAAGCACTGAGGGTTTTTGATGACATCAACAAGTACAAAAGTGACATGAAAACCAAACGCTGTGATAACAATCCGGTCTTTTTAGAATCTTTCTGCCTCCTTTCTTCACCCACTGTGACAACCGAATTCTTTCTCACTCATAGCCCCCTACTTTTGTAATGTAACCTTATTTTGCCTGTGATAACTACCACTCTCCTCAGTATTTGCCCACATTGCTCCTAGGTCAGCATGGCCTGTGTATAAAAAGTGAAGACAGACAGGAGTGAACACACAAAGGGAATGACCTGTTTTAAGGAGAGAACAGCTTCTTTTCTTTTGCATAAGGAATCTTTTAGACAATGGAAATATGCAGAGGTCAGATAAACCAAAGAAAAAGAGAAATGCACATGATGCTAGTATTAAATTTGTAACTCTTTTTTTCATCTATTTTAAAACAGAAATGGTGCATGACCACCATGTTCTTTTCTCCTTGGGGAAGTCTGAGGACAAACCAATAGAAGAGACATAGTGGCCAGAGTCTGAGACAAAGGACACTCTTCAGGGCCTTGCTATCTTTACCACAGTACACCAAAACAAAACAAAAAGAAACAATGTCAGAATCAGGCAACCTTTGTGCATGTTTATCTCCAGCACACCAATCCCATCAGTCCTATGTAACACTACCAAAACAAAGGAAATAAGGGGCCAGCTAAGACGATGAGCATTTTCATGCTAACAAAGCTTACATTTTGCAACCCAGGCAACTGTGAAACATGCTTATCAGACTTGCCTGTACCAACCACTTTGAAAACTGTCACAAATACCAGGACTTTATATAAACTTTGTTTCTGTTCTTAAGTCAGACCCAAAAACACAACTAAAAAGGCAAATTTCCATAGTGTAAAACCAACCATAGGAGAGGCTATATGACAACTTTCATAAAAACACCTCACCCAGCTGTGCTGAATGTGAACAGCAGAATTAAAGGGTAACACACCCAGCCCGGAACCCCCAGCAAAGCATGGGAAAAAGATAAAAGAGACCCCCATCCAGAACACCCACCTAGTCCATTTTTTTTCCTGCATCTTAAACTCATACAACAGACTTTATTTGTAACCAGCAAGCCATACCCTCCCCCTTTTCCCCAGCTAAATAAATACATTTGCTCTCAAGCAGGACCTATAAAGCGCAGCTGTGAGCAACCTGCCAGTCCTCCCACCCAACTCCAGCACTCACCTCCTCCCCTCTGCAGCTTCCAACACCACAGGCCAGCCATGCCCTCACTGCCCCCAGTCCCACAGCCACCCTGCTGCTTCCACCCATGGGTGCCTGCTCTGCTCCCACAGCACCTCCTGCATCCCCCCAACCCAACAAGCAGCTCCTGCACTGTGAAAGTGCCACCCCTTGGGTACACACAAGGGAAAACAAGATTTATTCATTTCTGTCTGCTTTACATTTAATAATTTTAAAGGTTTCTGTTATTCTTAAACATTATTCTTCATGCTAAAACCAGTCTGAATACAGGGAGCAGAGCAATCCCTAAAGAAGTTGTGTGGCTGTCAGACATTTAGCATTAACATGTTGAACAAAAATGAATTTGGGGCTCTTCTGCCTCACTCCCCCCTCCAAAATGTGGTTTTATTTTCTACCCTCCCTCCACCCCCTCTGTCTAGCTTCTCACCCATTAAAGAATAAAATAACACTACTTGTTCAGCTCTGCTTTCTCCAGACAGATTTGGCTCCCTTAAAAGCCTGTGTGATTAAACACACAGTAAATAGTAGTCAGGCCAAAATTCTCTAAGCCTGTGACTTTTTTGATGCCAATAAATCCCACTGCACCTTTCCCTTCAGCTGTCCTCAATTTCCTTGACTCTTTTAAGGATATCGTGTGCACTTGGACCTGGCTCCCTTCCCTCTTCCAGTGCAATATTCTCATTCTCTTTCAGATTTCTCTCTGAAAAACTGCAGACCCTGAAGTCTACAAGTTTTCTGAAATCTTTGAAGAAATCTAAAATTTGATCAGTTATCCTTTTTTTTTTTTTCTTTAGAAAATTTCCAACCTGAAAAAATCAGCTTGAAATGGCCAAATAATTGATGTTTATTTTTCAATTTTCCCTTTTTGAACAAGGAGAAGAAACTTAATTGTCTAATAAATTTTAAATTATGGAAAAAATACATTTTCCTTGAAGAAGATACAGCAATCTGAACTCAAAATTCTGACTGTGTTTTGACCAGTGTGCAATGAAAAAAAAAAAACAAAAAAAAAAAAAAAAAAAAAAATTTATATGCTGGCATGGAAGCAGCAGATCTCTTGTGAAAGGTAATACGTTTTTTTGGAATCTTTTTGTTCCAGCAGAAGATCTCTTTCACAATGTGTCCAGTACATCTGTGCTTTCTTTCATTTAAGCCAGAATCACCATGGGGCAGACACAGTCTTTCTCAATATATTTTTCTGAGCAAGTATTTAATTTTTTCTGTGGTGCAGAATACAAAGTAGTGTGACACAGTAGATTCTGGCCATTTATCACAGAGGAATTTAGAGGTAGTAAATATTAAAATTTTATTAAGTGGAGACAACCAGGGTGAGTATAAGTGTGTGGTTATAAGCCCCCCTTTTTCTTGCTCACCAGATCATTACTCTATGCAGCCATTAGGAGAATGAAAGCTTTTGAAATAAACAAAGTGCTGCTGTCAAAAGCAGAATAGTCTAAAGTGCAGAAATTAGAAGACTAAATGGAACTGGAATTACCATGGGGATAGGAAGGAGATAAAATGCGTATCTACCAGAATTTGGGGTCTAGCCAGGCATGTATTTTGCAGCAGCTATGTCAGGGAGACAGATTGCTGCCCATTGCTCTTTGCTGCCCCTACTGATATGCTGGCTGAGCGGGCTATGTGAGTGCTCCCTGACTTGTTTCAGTCCAAAGAGGCCAGGATAGTTTAGATAAACAGTAAGTCTTCAGTAATCTAGTGCATTTTGAACAAAATAGGTTAGAGGAAGCTTGTATGAGCAGCACTACTAGTAGCATTGAAGGGATCTGGGATTGCTGATAACCACCCAGAGACAGGCTGCAGTTACTGATATCTTCCACCAGCATAGCTGAAGCTGGAAGAGCACATCTGTTCACCTCCTGAAGAGGACTAGATTTCTGGTCTGCTAATCCCATTTTCCACTACATATTCAGTCAAAATAGCCACTAAATGGCTGGAGATCCCTCTGTGCTCGGGGTTCCTTCAGTAGCATTAATTTGGCAAAAATAGCCAAAGAGAAAAGTGAGCGTTAGTGTTTGGAGCCTGATCAAAATAGGGTGTTTAAATGGCATAGCAGTACACATCTCCACTGTATCTCATCTTTTACTGCTCTTAATACTCTGAGTTCTTAAATCAGGCAACTCCATGCAGCTTTAATTTAGTCAAGGGCCAAGCAGCTATGAATTCAGGAGCCATAGGGCTGGAGCTTCCAGCAATCTGTACTCTCCCAAATGTCCAATTAGAAGAGATAACACATTCAGAGATAAATTCCTGGCAAGAGCTGAGGATGAGATTTTGCTTGAATCAACAATGTGGTCAACACGTTGAGAATGATACATGAAAATAATGTAAGACAAAGATCTCAAATGTTTAAACAAGAGATCAGTTATGGGCCTCTCAGAGGTGGTAAAGGTAAATTATTAAAAGAATTTATAATTACATTCATGCCTAATTATTAATAAACAAGGATGGCTAACAGATGCTGCAGCAGATTTATACTTCCTAAGGAAACAAGAACAATTATGGAAGAAAATCAAAATCAGCAAAATGATTAATCAAGAAACAGGAATGCCTGTAGATGACCAAAAAGAAATAAAATAAAAAAAGAGGAAAAAAAAAATCAAACCTTAGAGGCACTAACACACTGAAGAAAGCTGACACAACACCTATTGTGAGAAAAAATAAAATAAAATAAAATAAAATAAAATAAAATAAAAATAAAATAAAATAAGTTTCAAGAAACTGAAAACCAGGATCAGATTCAGACCAATGTGTTCACCTCCCACTGACACCATTCTACTGACTATACTGGTATAAAATGATTTGCACTTAACAGGAAATTGATATCTTCTTCACTTAACCCAGTGGAAGAGAAAAGAGATCAAGATAATGGAAGCCTTATTGGAAAAATCTATAATGTATTATGTAGAAGAAATAACAAACCACAGAATAAAAATGATGCTAAGTAAACTTGACAGAAAGCATTAATGGTATAACAGTGGGGCAATGGGAACAATTTTGGCCCAGTTGAGATCTGGGAAAATATTGGTACAATATTCAACAGTAGTCTGATTAGCAAATAGGGAGTCAGAGACAAAGTAATGAATAGATAAAGAAATGGCTTTGATAAAACAAGAAACATTTGAAAATAGAGGGAAGAATTGTGTAGATCTACTTTTGTAAGAATGTTTCTTGTTTACTATAACCAGAACAAAAATCGTTGCTGAAGAAATTCCTGAATTGTTCACAGATACAAGCAATAAGACTGACAGATGAAGATGTGAAGTGGCAACAGAAATTTGTATATAACTGAAAATATAACCTTATTAATTGCTGGAAAACAGAAGCTTGTGGCAACATTAAAGAAAAACACTTCTTTCATGTAAAATTAGAAACTACCACATGTGAAAATGAAAGAAATGGAATATGACTGAAATATTTTACATCATTTCTTCAAGATCAGGAGTTCTTTCCAACTAAGAAAACTATTCAAAGACTTTCAAACACAGCTACAGTAATCTGACAAAAAAAAAAAAGGGGGGGGGGGGAAGCTAATAATACAAGAAGGCTTACTCAGCATCTGTACCTGCCCTTATTTAAACAAATGTGTTATGAGGCTACATTCAGGTGAAGCCCATCTAGCATTGCAGTTTCATCAGAAAGAGGAGTGAAATTGCTTTCTGGTTCATCAGCATAACAGCATGGACTGGCCAGGGTAGAAATAGTGGAAGTCACCAGGTATCATTGGTTTTTCATCATGGTGATATCACAGTTAGAAGACGTTAAGTCATTCATAGAATCGGAGTACAATGCAATGACCTCATGCAAAACCACTGCTATACCACATTTACAACATATCTCAAAAGATTTCAGAGGTAATTTCTGTTCAGTTTTCAACAGACACCAGCATTTAGCAAATACTGTATTCTACTTGGAACTTTACAAAATTTCCTGATAGGGTATTCTTCTCTTTTAAGAAATTACAGCCACTACAATATTTTGACTCCTTAAGTATTGAATACTTACAGAAAATATTTTCCTCTCAGTACAAATAGGAAACAACTCTCTATGCATTTAGCACTGATGAAAACTTACTCTCTCAGTAGGAACAGTTTGCATTAGGTCACTGAATACTTTGCATCCCCTAGCATCCATTCAGACCACCTCTGTTGCCATTAGATACCAATTACTTCCGTCCAATCACACAATAAAAAGCATTCAGTCTTCTATTTGCAAGTTTCAAGTCCCACTTTTTCATTTACACTCAAAATTATCCAATCCACTGTTTCTTTCCCATTCCTTTTGCAACCGCCATGATTACATGCATGGAAAACATTATTAGGAAAGTCTAATGGATTTTAATTGTTTTCATTGCAAATGTTTCTCCCTGGTAGGGAAAAAATAAATAAATAAATAAAAAAGTTCTAATAATATTGTTTCATTGCCCATTCTTAGTTCTTCTTCCTGTGATCTCTATTACTCTTTCCTTCTGTTCATTCTTCTTTCCATCCTGCTTCTCCAAATATACTGCTATGCCATTCTCTTTACTCTTTCTTGCCCTGCAGGGAAGCTCATTGCTCTCTCCTTTCCATCTCTTGATGATGTCACTTCTCTAACAAAATCTGCTATAAAATCCATCTCCTCCTCCTTGCTTCCTACAAACCATATGCAAAAGCAGTAGCAGAAATTGGAAAATGTGGCAAATGACCCCTGCCAGTGATAAAGTCTCTGCACATGGTATGCAAGTGCTCTGATGAAAGAAAGGCTGGAAATCCTTTTGTATAAATAGATCCTGTTTCTAGCCATGAAGCAGAAATTTCAGTAGATTGAACTACCGGCAGTTGTACCAACAGCCTGATGGTGCCTAGAGGCTTTGTTCAAAACTGATATCTCAAAATGGTTTGGAGTGCTCAACAAACACAGTAACACTGATCTTCCTCCCCACACTCTACACATTTCAAATATGCAAAAAATGAGACAACAGAAATATCAAAAGGTCAAAATATTTGCCTAAGGAAAAGGAAGATCTTGTCTGTAATTAGTTATTGATGGCTTGGGTGTTTATTTTCCTTACTTATCCCATGACTAAGTAGTAATGGAAAGAATAATATTTGTGCATGCTTTCACACCATTGTCTGAAATATCTGAAGCAGTTTTGCACATTTAATTAATTAATGTTGATAATCTCATAGCCATTTTAGAAAAAAGACATTGTATTCAGACAATGACAGGTGTCACTCTTTTTCTAATTTCTCCTTTTTTCTCAGTGATATCAAACTCACATTGAAAAAGATAAATTTTGAATTTTGTTTTTCTTTGAAGGAAATCACCAAAACAAGTTTTGTAGCTTTGGTGTGGATTCTCACTTTTGACACACTGTGCAGGGCACTGCCACTTTCTGTTTGTCTGATCCAGGTGTGCATCAGCACTGAGGAAAGAAAGGTGGTTTTATTTACCAGAAAACCTTTCAGTAAAAACATAAATCAGACATCATGGCTTCCCTGTTCTCAGTAACAGAGAATGTCTTCACAAAGCTTGTAATTAAAAAATATTTTAATTAAACAAATTCCAAACTAGAAGTGCCTTTGGAATGTCATAAGGATTTTTATTACAATGTAAAATAGATATTTTAAAATGCCTGGTAACAGCACAAAAACATTTTTGATAACTCTTTACCAATGCTGTTGTAAATTAACGATGTCAGCAACTATGAGAAAGCTCTTTCTTTTTTTTCTTTTTTCTTTTTTTTTTTCCACTACACTCTTAGATTCTACAAAATTACTATGGGTTTGCTTGGAATTGTAAAGGGTTGTGCCATTTTAAACAATAGGCGATGTCAATAAATAATGATGTAATTTAGCCTAAAAATGTTCTTGCTTTGTTTTCAGAGGATGAGCTGGAAAGCTTTAAACAAATTTACTGGTCTCTGATCTGCTCTAAAATTTTGAGAAATGTTAACATTTCTATTGTTCTAAAAGCAGAGCAAAACCAAGTCATCTTTCACAAACTGAGAACTTACCACACAGTTATTGAGAGGAAGCTGATGATACTTATATCATCAGCTAAGTTTATACAGCTAAGTTTAACTAGTTAAAGAAATGTAACTGGTACCTGGTTCAGGTATCTAAGTGACAGAGTACAACACTATCCCTCTCCTCTCAGAACTCACAAGTTTAGTTCTTAGGCATCAAAAGAAACATGCTGAAAGTCAGCTGCTGAACACTTTCAAACTGTTCAGTTTGCTTTTAGCATATTTCAAGACAATCATAACACTGAGATTTAGATTCCCAAAGGAATCTGGGAGCTCCAGTTGCAGGTTCTTAGATACTTAGAGAAATTCACCAAAATGCTAAAATACACATTGCCACACTCTGAAAATAGGAGTCAAGTATCTTGTCTGCTGAGACTCTCTTTTCAATCCCACCAGGCACCCTTCTACACTTCTGCACATCTAAGTGTCTCTAACCATCCAATCTGACTGAAGACATATCCAGGTAAATGTTACTGCAACTATGCCAAGTGCCTGATGTTTGTGTCTGACTGTATCTATTCCACATATTGAGCATCACAGATCTTCCACCAAGGTCCATTCTGACCACACAATTTAACAGAACATGTATAGGATACACTTTTTTACATAATTTTCTGAGATACTTTTTTTTTTACCATAAACATAAGTTCTCTAGGACTTGAAACAAATGTAATCAATATTGAGTTTAATTTTGTGCTTAATTAAATTAATCTTTATTGATAAAATTATGGGAAACATGCATGGCTAATATTGCAATTTTAAGCTTTAAGAAAAAAAGGATTTTTCCCCCAACTAGCTGTAAGATACAAGGGAAAATTCTTGTGTATTATCTAATAGGCCTTCCAGAACTAAAGACCACAGGAGGTAAGGCTAACAAAATTAATATGCAAAGAAGTTCAGCACTAGGGACCTATAATTTTCTTGCAAATGGTTTCACTTTAAGGATGAAACAACACAAGACAATTCCAATTTCTTTCTTTTTTTGCAAATAGATGATGCTTTAAAAAAATTAACACATGACAGCAGGTGGGAAGAAACTAGAGAAGTGGATATTCGAAGTAGAGAGCAACTACAAATGTGATTTGCTTAGCACTTTACTAACTGATTTGAATTTACTGATATGTTAAAACAATGTCAGGAGATATATTTAATTAAGACAAGATCGGTTGTCATTCTGACATGAAGTAAACATTTAGCACTTCTAGTGAATTATTAAAGTGCATGAAAAACAATCTGACCTTCAGAAAACAGGATCATAAATAACATGGACTTAGGAAATTCTACTCAGCCGTGTATGAAACTTATCTTCATTTTTTTGCTTGCATTAAGTAATAACTAAAAAAGTAATCATTACCAAATGCATTATTAAGCAGAGGTGGTTTTTTTAATGGCTAAGGAGCGCTTTTATTGCAGTAATAGATTTATATCACATTTGTATATGTAAGACTATTATGAAATATAAGAGAAAGTTAAATTGTTCTTGCTTCTGTGTAAGGAATTAACATCTGTATTTAAGGTTCTGTTCTTTATATCTGCTTTGTAAGGTGTCAGCCATAACTAGGTATTGTTTCTCTTACAGTAAAGAGCTCATTGCAATTAGATTTCAAAAACTATATGCTTGCACCCCAGGAAATGTTTCAATGTAATAGTATTCCCATCAATTCAAAAGAGGTGAGTGTCAGACAAGCTTCGAAGGTAACAAATCAACTCAGCATAATTCAGAATTTTAAAACCAAGACTTTGAGAAAGGAGAACAGTTACATGTCTCGGCCTAACTATCTCATAATTTGATGTTTACATATGTCAAATGTAGTGTACTATGGCAATAAAACATACTGACAAAAATTATGTCCTTGAAATGAATCTTCATTTAGAGTTGGGTAATATTCCAGCAAGGAATGTTCTAAAAATAATATTGTAACTGATCCTGTAGGACATTGGCTTGAAATTTTTCTGTATTTTTATCAACTGCTCACATAAGAAAAGCTTAGCCCTTAGACATTCAACTCACATTTGAAAGATATCAGTAAAAGTAACTCCTGATAAGAATCGCAGATTTATTTTTTTTTACCCTTAGCCTTCACACACTGAAATGTTGTGATCTGTATATATCTTTGAAAATTTTATAAATATTGTATTCACTATTGTGAATAGCAATCCAGTATGCAATTAAGTAGGTGCATTAATGTGGGTAACTTCTGACTATCACGGTTCTTTGTATTTGTAAATGTGTACATGGATATTTTTGTAGGATTGGGACCAAAAACTGTTCTAAATATACTTTCCCTAGAGTAAAACTTTTTTTAAAAAGGAGAATAAGAGAATGTAAGGATTTTTACCCCCAAAAAAATCACTAATGTCACAATTTAAGCTTCAGCTCTCACTTATAATATCTTGCATTACACTCTGCAAATTTTTAATGTTTAAGAAGAATCTGGTTGAAGTAAGGTATGGTTCAATATAAGAATAAGAAAGACAAACAATTTTGTAAGAGAAAAATTAGATGAACATGTCCTCACTGTTCAAAGACATACACAGAGAGATCCCTGCATTCATACATGTGAAGTTTCATCAGCCTTACTGAGAAAGTTTCTTTTAGTATGGAATCTGTATTGTATCAGCCTTTATGTTTATAAAACAGCTCTTAAATCATCTTTAAATAAGACAAAGTTCTGAAATCACTGCATGAGTAACATTCCTTGAGCCAGAAGTCACATTTAAGCTTACCAGAGAAGTTGATCATCAGGAAGGGTTTCCAAGGCTGTAATATTCAGCTCCAGCACATGCTCCTATGGTGCTGTAAACCTGCAGCTGGGTGAGTCCTGTACCTTCTCTTAAACACCCTACCTAAATTTTGTTTTCTTCATTTTAAATGTTTTCAAAAATTAATTCAGCAATTTAAATCTGAAAAGATATATAAAGAGAAATTGCTTTGGTGATTATTGGTTCTTAGAAGGGGGTTGGATTTAATTCAGATGCCTAATTTAGAGCTTTGATCCTCAGGCCATAATTACAACAGCAACAAAAATAAAATGCATTATTTTTAAATTTATAGTATTGTAAATTCAGATACTTCTAAAAGGCTAAAAATCAAGCTCTAATTTTCAATATAAAATGGCTTCAAAGTGTAATCTCTGTAGGTTGATGATGTATTACATAATGTCATTTTTATTTGCAATGTACAAACACGTTAAACATGCTTGATACTTTTCTGAGTACAAATAGTTTCTTCCATTTCCCTTTGCACTCAATCTGTTATCTTTTACGGTATTTAATAAATTAGTGTAGGCAATATAGAATTATTTTACACATAATCAAATTAACTATATGTCAACTTTTTTCAATGCCATAAATTATGAATATCTAATAATATAAATGTTTGCATTATGCTGTAATAGTTAAATAATCTTCTTCTTTTAAGGAGCAGTAAGAGGATAATGAAAACTGCCAAAATTAAATACAATATCAAATGTATTACTTTTTTATTGGGATGCTTTAATTTCTATAAATCAATCATAAACTTGTACAAAGCAACAAGGTTGGCCGGTTTGAGGATTTTTGGTTAAGCAAACATAAATTTGCTAAAATTTGCAAACTAGAGCTATTTCTTTTAAAAGGCAATTTGTCACTTGAACACAAGCCAACATTTTCATGTGTTCCTGTGAGTCCCCAGTGTGGATGAGCTTCAGCACCCAACAGCCACAGACATCTCCATGGGGAATTCCCAGCACAGCCAAAGTTTCTTTTGCTCAGTAACACAGCAGAGCTTATTGGCATGATTATGCAGTGCCCCTTTGACACCTGACCCCTACTTCTGCTTGCTGCCAAGCATTCAAGGAATAGTTGGATAGTTGCCTTCCAGTGCTCCCACAGCTCCCCCCTGAAAGACAGATGCCCATTACCAGGCACCATATTTACATAAGCTCTTCCTTCACAGGCAGCTCCCCAGCCACAGACTTTCCAAAAAGTATAGGGGCAAAAAGAATTTTGCTCTCTCCCCAGAATCTGGAAAGGTTTCTAATTCATATCCCAGCTCCCCAGTGAACCTGCAGTGACATGCTGGTCATCTCCACCCTCTCCTAACCGGCATAAAATCTGCCACCTCAATGATCAGCCCATGGGAAAAGTCTGAGAAAAGCAGTGTTTTCTCAGACTTCCCTAGGACAAATGCTCCAAATTGTAGTGGGTTTATGTGGCAAGGTTTTAGAAGAAGGGGGCCATAGGGGTGGCTTCTGTGAGAAGGTTCTAGAAGCTGCCCCATGTTTGGTAAGGGCCCCACTGCTGACCAGAACTGAATCAATAAGTGCTGTTGTTTTGCACCTCTGTGAGAACATATTCAAGACAGGAGAAAAAAAAAAAAAAAAAAAAAAAAACCTGCGTCACAGCAGTTGGGAGAGTGAGAGGAGTGAGGAACAGCCTTGCAGGTGCCAAGGTCGTGAAGAAGGAGGGGGAGAGGCGCTCGAGGTGCCAGAGCAGGAGTCCCCTGCGGCCTGTGGTGAGGACCATGGTGAAGCAGGCTGTCCCCCATGGAGTACCAAGGTGGAGCAGGGTTCCACGCTGCAGGCTGCAGCCCGTGGAGGAGACCATGGTGGAGCAGGTGGACTTGCACCGACAGAGACTGCAGCCTGTGGAAGACTGCTAGAGCAGATTCTGGGCCAGACCTGTAGCCCGTGGAGAGGAGACCGCGCAGGAGCAGGTGACCTGGCAGGAGCTGCTGCCCACGGTGGATCCAGGTTGGAGCATTTTGCTGCTGAGGGATGGACCCCATGGTATGGACCCATATCTGGAGCCGTTCTTGAAGAGCTGCTGCCTGTTGGCAGCCCATGCTGGATCAGTTCGGCAAGGACTGCATCCCATGGGAGGGACCCCACAGCACAGGGATGTGAGTGACCAAGAAGGACTGTCAGTGAAGAAGTGCTGTAGACTGGCCATAACCCTCATTCCCCCATTCCCCTGCACCGCTCAAGGGGAGGAGGTGGAAGAGGGTGGATGGAGGGGAAGGTACTTTTGGTTTCTTTCCTTTGATTCTCACTTCTCTAGCTTGTTAGTAATAAGCAATAAATCTTACTGTCTCTCTATGCTGAGTCTGTTTTGCCCATCACAATAATTACTGCACAATCTCCCTGTCCTTATCTCAACCCTTGAGCCCTTTTCATCGTATTTTCTCCCTCTTCCTCTTTGAGGAGGGCGAGTGAGAGAGTGGTTGTGGTGGAGCTCGGCTGCCTACCCAAGTAAAACCACCACACAAATAAATTACAGGCTTAAACATTGGTAGTACACTGTTAAACACCAAGAGCCATGTTCACATCAACAGCCAAATGCTGGCTAGCACATAGTCCTAGCCAAGGGAACCAAGGAAAGCATGACCTTTTTGCCCTCTAACTCCACCAGCAGTGGGACAAGCAGCTTGCTGTAAAATTGGAGTGGAAGTAGATGGGAAGTCTTCCCAGTTACAGTGATATTAGTCTGGTTTTACCAGCACAACTCCAATGGCTACAGAGTGGTGATGGTGCAAGCAGTAATGCTGCTACAGTGATGCCTGCCCCACTCTTCCCAGCACTCCTGCTGCAACTGGGCAATCCTGGTGGCTTCTTTCTTGCCAAAATACTTCTGCCATTGCAATGGTTTTCCCTTTGAGAAAGTATTCCATTTCCCTTTCTGTTAATAATACAGTCAGACCTTTCCCATCTTGATAAAAGAGCAAGGATGCTCTGATGTTGAATATGTAAATATATAACATTAAAAGACAACATTTCTTGAAATTAAAAGGCCATTTCTTTTTCTTATACTTGACATAAATCATATTGTGAGATTTTTTTAAAACATTATTCAAAAATATTGAAGCATTAAACCGTGTATTATATCACCTAGGGTCCAAGTGGAAACAAGCAATTAATTACCTAGCCTCCAAATTGTAGCAATGCTTACACGGGAGCCAAAAATCAACTGTGAAGAAAACCAACACATTCAAGAAGCAAAATTAGACTTATGCTGAATTGGATTTAATAGAATATAAAATATTTGTTTTCTTTACGAGAAGACAAACTCATAAATCTGTATGTCCTCTGATACATGTAGAATATGGAGTTTCAGATATATTTTTGCAAGTAACAAACATGGTGTGTATCTCTTAAATTCATAACAATCTTGGGCTAAATCAGTCTTTCAATTATTATAGTGCAATTTCCCTATCAAGCAATGCTATGGACTTACTGTATACCTTTCAATTGATTTTATTTGCCAAATTATATACCAAATGGTCCCATGGGCTTGCTGAATATATGGGTGCTAACAATGAAAAATGCACATAGTTTTAATACCAACTTTGTAAATTGCCTTAATAATAGCTTGTATAATGTAATAGTATTTTCAACCAGTACTTTTAATTTCTAGCTCATAAAGCCTTTTCATTGAACCCCAAGGGTGTAGCTATAAAAGTAAGATTTAATTTTGTATATAATGTGGCCTAAATTAGTTTTAAAGCAATAGGAGAAACATGCAGCTCAAAGAGATAAGACTGAAATTATTTTAACTTGATGAAATTTCCTATAGCAAAATTAATCATTATTACCATTGTAACATAATTTGACATAAAAATATAAGACTAATGTAGATCTAATCAAGGTATATATTTTAAATGACTTTAGTATAAATTATGGAGGCCATAAAAAGAGTGTTGCAATACTCATGACAGTAAATATTTTGAAGAGACTTCCAAAGTGTAAGTTAAGTATATTATTTCTACCATGTTATGAGCTAATAAAGAAATACTACCTCATAATAATGAAATGGTATATTTACGTTCATATGTTTGACCATAACTGGAAGTTCAAACCCAAAACCTGACAGTGCAGTCTCATGGTTGTCAGTCTTTGCATGCTTATCAACCAGTTGTGACATTTGGTCATTTTGCATCAAAGTGCTTTTCCTGAACTCAAGTGGTTATGCAAAAAATTTAGTATCTCAATTTCTAGCACTCACAACTGCAGAGAAAATCTAGCAAGCATGAATGATAAAGCAGCTGAAAAGAGACAGCACATAAGGTCTAAAATTATCTTCTGGTTTTTTTTAAATGTTTTTTATCATCAATTTATTATGCTTATATTTGTGCAGGATCTTGATGCATTCTTGAATGTTTGCGCTTGGCAAAGATACCATGTTGACCATTTTAAACACATGGAAAAAAACTTCAAAGTCATCAGACTGGTGCAAAATCATTTCCTCTGTAAGAAAATATTAGTGTTAAACAGGAATTTGTTTTTTAAGTACACTACATAAAGCAGGGCCCAAAATTTTCCTTGCATTGTTGGCTCTGACTGTACAGGAATACATCATCTGCTGCAAGCTTTCTACTGTAAATAGTTCTCTTTGGCCTTAAAAAGACACTGGTCACAGCTCTCCTTGCTGCTAAATCTGATATGATTTCAAAACAGACAAGTATAGGAGAATAAAAAAGGAGAGTTTTATGAGAATATGAGAAAATTTTGGTTATTGCCAGTGTTTGCAGCTTCAGAATGTTCTCAATATATACTAAAAGTTTGTTCCACTAGCATGTTCTCAGCTGTGTGATTATTAACACTTACATATCTGGCTTTGTCTTGCAAGGTTTTGTCTTTTGTTTAGTACTCTGAAAAATTCTGAAAAGAAAAAAAGGGGGGGGGGGGGGACTTACTCAACAAAACCATCCGCCACATGCAGGAAGGAGTGACTGACAGACAAGCAACCTCAACATGTTCCTGTAGTGATGTACCCAGCCACCTTTCAGACAGAAATGACTGAATCCCAATCCATCAGGAGACTGGACTTTGAAAATGTTTTCCTATATAATACTGCAAGTTCCGGACTCTGGCCAAGGACTGTGAGAGAAAATGGTAAAACTTCCCCCATTTTTGGTATGAACAGGCTCAGACTGATCAAGATTGGCTTTGAGGAATATCCTCTGTCAACATTTCTTTTTTAAAGTTCATTTCATCTTTCTAAGCCTTATTGATTTTTACAGCAGCTGCTGGTCTGGCCCCAGGAATTGAATAACAGGCTGCAGCTCCCACAATACCACCTTCCAGCCCAAAGTTTCACATCTTGGATATTTTTAATATCTAAATAGCCTTATTAACTATTTGTGTTCCTGAAGCCTTGTAACTTTTTCACTACAAACAGAAGCAAATATATGTATCAAGCAACACAAGTACTTACTTTAGACATTGGAATGGGCTGCCCAGGGAAGTGGTGGAGTCACCATCCCTGGAGGTCTTTAAAAGACATTTAGATGTAGAGCTTAGGGATATGGTTTAGTGGGGACTGTTAGTGTTAGGTCAGAGGTTGGACTCGATGATCTTGAGGTCTTTTCCAACCTAGAAATTCTGTGATTCTGTGATTATGCACATTAATTACGCATGCACATTTATATACACCAGAAGGAGGAAATGTCATGTTATCTTGTACATTAACGTCAGTACTGTTTGCCGAGCTGATGGGGCTGTGGAAGGCAGGCAGGGGAGCTGGGCCTTTCCCCTCAAGCACTGCAAAGCTCTAGGCCTTGGAGGGGTCGCTGCAGCCTGCTGCCACTGCAGGGCCCAGGAGGATGTTTGGATTATGGAAGCAGAAACGTTTGAAGTTCAGAAAGTTAGGTAAACAGTAAACAAAAGCCACTATGAAATACTTGTTTAGCAAGGTGTCATCTAATTGGGAGTTAAATTTGTCTGCACTTTGTCCACTTCATTCACTTGATTTAGTTTAATGGGATTGTACAGCTAGGTAAGGCCAAAAGACCTTAAAAATCACCACCCGTTTTTAACAACATAAGAAACATTTTACAATATTAGTCAACTTTCAAGCTGACCTCTTTCCCTACCTTCTTAGTAACATTAACCTGCAACCAAACCAGCATGGCCATGGCTGGTAGGCAGGCAGCAGGAGAAGTGCAGGAGGCTGCTAAGCCACAAGCTGATCACTGGGCATTGGTCACCTGTGCCCCCAGCAGCACTTTCATGGATTGACTGTGAGCTACTGACAGGTAACCTCAACGTGGCATTAATTTCTGTGTGAATAAGCATTATTTTTGTTTGGTATATTTGAGGTTTTATTGAAAATTCACATTTCTCAGTCACACAGGTGATTTTTTTTGTTCCTTTGTGCTGAGTTTAGCACTGGAAGCAATGGTCATGGCCAAATCACCACCAGACAGCAATTCAGGACAATGGCAAATTCAAACACAGGATTTTTTGTTTGTTTGTTGCTTCATTGCTGGCAGCAACCAAAGGGCCAGGAAAGGAGCACAGTCCTGTGCTGCTTCTCTTTGCTGCTCTGCCAGAGGTGGCCCAGGCATTTCCAAATGGCATTCAATGCCAGAGCTGAGCTGATGCTGCAGAAAGACTTTCTAAGCATTGCCAAACAGCGTTTGAAGTGTTAACAATATGCTTTGAAATTAATAAAAATTATTGTATTATTTCCTTTCTACTTTGATACAGATATTTTTCGGTTGCACTCAAAAAAAAAAAAAAAAAAAAAAAGTAATCCTTGAAAACGTTTTTTGGTTTTCCCTTTCTAATCTGTAAAAGTTCCAGTCATCCAGTCTGGAAGAAGAAAGTATATCTCACTTTTGGGTGATCAATTACAAATGACAAATAGCAAGTAGCAAAGTGCTGAAAATCCAGGCATTATGATCAGCTTCCAAACATCCTTTGTTCTCAGCATTTCACTAAAGTGCTCATGGAGCAATCATGAATAATGAACACAATAGTTAAAAAAAAAAAACAGCGTTTGAAGTGTTAATTTTATGTTTTAAAGTTAAAAACTTACAAGGAAAAAAGTCAAATAAATTATTCCATATGTCCATATGATCAGTTTTCCCCTCCAGTTACTGGTTTATCCTCCTCTCCATGGCAAGAACCACAAGGACCTGTCTGCTTTTTTCTTGAAGTGTTTTGACGATCTATTGGAGCCTCCCCCTCTGCCCACAGCCCCCGTTTGTCTCATGGCAAATATTTGGTTATTTGGTGGGCTGCAGCCAAGCGTCCCTCTATATGTGAGTGCGCTGAGCTCACCAAACAAGTGTGATGATTTTTCAGAATACAGAATGAGCTCTCTTATTTCATCAAAAATAGGCTTATATCAATGCCCAAATTTAAGCCAGAGATGCCTAGCAGGTCCCTCATGGGGAATGAGATGAAAAGAAAGAGTTAAAATTTCACTGCTTTGGACAAAACACATGTATTTGTTCAAGGAAAAAAAGTTATAACAAGAAGATACGCACGCCTGATGATGAATGAAAGCCTGTTTGTACCTAATGTATCGAAGAAATTGTTCAAGAGCAGTTAATTTCACCATTTCAATGTCTTTATGAGTTATCTGCCACAGCAGTACTTGTTTTAAAAAGATGAGTTGCCTGGCAACCACTTTAACATAGAGCAGCTGACTTTTCTGAACTTTGGGAAATGTTTTATTCATCAGCTGGTATTCTGTGCTCACTTCCCTTCATTTCCAAATTCTCTTTTCTGATTGTTTACATGCTTTTTACATTCTGCAGAGCAGCTTCATGGTCTATGCATTGCCATGCAATAATGGACATCGGTTTTTGCACAACAGACACCGTTTTTTGCATAAGTCACTTAAAAAATAATAGGCATTCATGATGCAATTTTTATTGTACATATATTCATATCGAAATGTGACTGGACCGAATTTATTCTTATGGTGCCAGAAAGTTTGGAAGAGATGTATTTTTTTATATATTAATTAATTTAAAAATTAATATGAGACATTACATTCCTCCAGGAACAGCCCACAGGTCTGTTAATACCAGTTTGCAAGTAGGGAATTAAGGCACTGGCAGAGAAAAGGAAGAAGACAAGTCCTTGCCAATAGTGAAAGAGTTCCCAGGGGAAATAACAGCCATCTCTCATTTTAAGCCTTTTCCCCTATAATTTGTATGGTTATACAGCACCTGAACAGACCAAAAGAAAGACACTGACATTTTGACCCACCTATCTTTTTGAAACCTTCATTATCAGACATGGTTTGATGAGGCACCCCCATGTGTTGGTTTAATTCTCTGTGTGGGGAAGGTGGCATTTGATCTCTGGCTAGGGGACCCCATCTCTTGAAGTGCTCATGCAGGGCTGCGTACCTCCAGGCCTCCACTGTGTTGGGGCCTGTTATTTTGGATAACAGCTTACAGAATAATAATGATGCTCTGATAGGGGTTCACAGTACTCACACCCCCAAAACCTTAGGTAGATAGGTTTCCTAAAAGCACCAAAAATGCACACTGTTCATTTTTAGCACACTCTCTTGTATGTATTTTTGCTTACATGTCCATGTAAATGATCTTTAAAGGTGTAAAAAAAGAACATTTCCAAAAGTAAATGAGAAGGAGGCAAATAAAATACCCCAGGCCCTTGGCATTGCACATCTGGTGGTTTCATTTCATGTTTTTCCTCTGGTTTCAAAATAAGTTAAGATAAATTGTTTACTATTTAAGAACAAACAAGCAGTCTTTGTCATTAAAATTACTCAACAATTCTCCTTATAAAGTCATCAAGGAACACACCTCAGTGTCATCTGAGGAGGACTGGAGTGGGGTGTAGCGTGCAGGAGAATGTCCCAGGCAGCACTGCTCAAGGCACCTCCACCCCTTGCACCGAGCAAGGCAGGGGTCCTGCTTACTGCAAAATGACACACAACCATTCAATCTACATTGTCACTCAGAAATGCCCTAAACTAAAAAGCCCAGGCATATATAATGCTATTACCTCCTAATTTTCAGGTGTTTGACCATGCGGGCTGTGGTGCTTTTTCTTCTCTCCCAGTCTTAGTGCGCTAGGTAGCAATATACAAATATTTTTAAAATTAGGATTGAAATCTTTATCCTAAAGAAGCAAACAGGTTTGTTTAAATCACTACCAGAATTCCCAGTGAATTTAGTAGAATCTATGGTTTATTGCAGGGCTTTGTCAGAAAAACTGTTGCTGTATGTTTGTTTTTTTGTCTCAGAAATACAAGACCAGCTGAAAGCCTGAAGTTGCATTGCTGTACAGCCACACTCCTCAAAGAAGCATCTCAGATTTAGAATGACTAAGTCCTGAAGATGTTTACATGTATGTTAACATTTGTTAATTTATAAGGCAGGACTATAGACAGACTGTTCCAAAGCTCTGGATATATTTGTGTCTGACAAATATTTTGTAAATACAAAGCAGTACCCACACATCATAGTCCTCATAAAGGAACCTGGACTTTAGTCCTTCAGCACAGGCTTATAAAAACCCTTTTCATAAATCTGATTCACATCAAGAGCTTTCCTAATTATGAAGCCATACACAAGCAAGCACACAACTTGCATCTCGCTGCAATTCTGTGTGGCTATGGCTGGAGTCGGGGGACTCTTTGCCACCATCAGTCAAAGTAAGCCCAAATGCAACCATGAAAGTCTTTTGACTGGCAAAGACCACAAGCTAGAAAAAAAAATGTGCAAAAATGTAGAAATTAAATCCTTCCTCCAGATGTCATTTCCAGTTAGTACATGGTTGTAGTTACAAAAATATTTGTAATTCTTTGTAGTAACAGTAAGTTAAAATTCCCACTAATTAACAGATCTCTTCATCATTCTTTTTTTTTTTTTTTTTTTTTTTTTTTTTTTAATGCCTACTCCCTTCCTAGAATCTCTCTGTTACTCTTCCGGATGGTTGGAATTCACCTCCCAGGTGTCTATGAAATGGTAACAGAAGCTGATAACACCCAATCTTTCCTTCAAGGAGAAATGATTCCCTCAAGTAAATCTGTGGTTCAATGGTGTTCCTGTGCCCATGTTTGGCCTGCTACACATTTGGTCTTAACCTGTTTCTCCTGTAGTTACTTCTTAGATAACTGATGAGGTCTACTTTCCTGTCCTCATGGAGGAAGACTCAGATTCACTGTACAGATTAAGTAAAGCTTCCCAAGAATTTAGTGCATTCAGCAATCAAAAACTTAATGGGAGCTTCTTGATTTCCTTCAAGTCTTTCTAATTTCCTATAGAAAAACCAAGAACTAAAAACTAGACAGGTTTTGTTTTGGAGTCAGAAAATATATAAGAAAAAATCCAAACTCCTTTTCCAACCTTCAGACATTTTTATAGTTTCCATCAGCATTCCTAGGGAAAGCTTTATTTTTGTTTTTCTCTGAACAGATGCATTGTCAGAGGCAAAATGGACTTCTCATTGGCCCCAAACATGGCCAAGGTGCTGCTTAGATCTCCTGTGTTTCAGGTAGACTCAAAACCTGAATACAGATGTAAGAAGAGTGATATTCATAAGGAGAGAGAAAGCAGGAAATGAGGTATGAAAACATCCTGTCCTCTAGTACTGTTCTTTCTTAGAAAAATGTAGGATGGCAAATAAACAGAGGATTTCAAAGTACGTACAGATGCCCTTTTAGGTCTTATGGAAGGGGCTGGAGCACTCTGGCTCCATCCAAGTCCCAGACACTTCCCCAAAGTCTGCAGCCCCTCTCATGTCCACTGTAAACTGCAAAAGCAGTAATCTGACCCCTACTCAGGGTCAGATTTACCGCATTTGGCTGTGTCCAAACTGCAGGGCCAGTCTGGCAATTTCAGGCAAGTAGTGACACATTGCTCAAAAGAAACAACGCTCAAAGAACAAAAAGATAAATATGTTGCTTAGATATGGTTAAAATGCACCTTCTTTAAAAAGTTTACTTATTGGCCTGCTCTCTGTTGCACACTTTCATGGCACGTTTTATTTATGTATCTATTATTTTATTATATTACTATTAGCTATTATCTGTTGTTAATACACTGATCATATACCTCTATATCTGTCACATATCTATGCCATTCTATTCTAAGACTACTTCTCTGTGTACGGAAAAGAAGGTGTCTCAGGAGCATCTGATCACCACTGATTAGGTTACAAGTAGCTAATGCAGATAGTACCAGTTGGTGGACTTGTTACACTGCCTGCTCTCCAACCCTAAATACATTTTTAGAATACTTAAGGAGACAGCAATTACGTGAGGTAATGGTTATTCTTAGTGTATTATCTCTCATGCAAATTTTGCTTCCATAAATAAAACCTGAAGGATCCGTCAACACATGGAACACACTCCAACATGTCCTCATGACACAAAAATGAAGTAGGATCTTCAGATTTGTTTTCAGCTGAGTAAACATGGTGATTTTTAGGGCAGGCCTTCAGAGATTTCCTGGTTTAGTAAATACATGCAGATGGTAAAACAACTTGACATAATATTAATTGGAACACTCGCCATCCCTTCAAGAGTTATTGTTTTAGTTCAGTTTTCTAATGGAAAGGAATTTGTTGCACTGTAACTTGATATTATTACTACAAACTCAATAAAAATATTTTTCTAATCAAAAAGGTTCCTGGTTTTCTTAAATATAATAGTAATTGAGTCCACATTTTCTGAGCTATGCAACAAACAGCTTTTTATGCATAACTTGTATTCCTCTTGGAACATGATATATTTTCAAAGGCATTGTGGAACAAAGTGCATAAGCAGTCAGATTTGAATATAACATATTATACCATTCAATCAGCTTACTACAGGCCATAGCCTTAAAAATAAAATTATACTAGTTAATGCTGGCATTTGCGCTCCAGAGGGACATGGTTAATTCTTCAATAAAAAGTAGGAAGATTTGCATCTGCCCTGGCCGAGAACATTAAAGATCAACATTTTTCTTATACTTAAGGCAAAACAATCTCTGTAAAAAAAAAAAAAAAAAAAAAACAAGTTTATACAATATTAAAGCAGCAGAGTTAAGCATATAAAAAAGAAGATAGGCACAGTTAACGATGAACATTCAACCTTAATTCTGTCTTTCAGTGTGTTTGCTTTAAGATGTGGTTTGCCATTGTGTAATCACTGCATTAGCAATATAATTAAAAATATGAAGCAGTGCAAAATATGGGGCAATTATGTTAAATCTTCTCCACTGAAAAGAAAATTTAAATAAATTTACTGTATACATGGTATGTTCCAAGTTTATACCATACTGTGGCTTGGGCATGAATTTATCTATAACAAGAAATGTAACATTTCTTATTCTCACTTAAGAAGTTACTCCCACATTTTCAGATATGATATAATCAGAGAACAGGACCATAAAAAGAGATGCATGCACTCACTACATTCTACATAGATGACAGATGTTTTCAAACTTTAGGACTTAAATGATTCAGTCTGAATACTAACATTTTATATAAAACATTTTATTCTTGAAAGTCCTAGTTTTCAAAAGCTGGAAATATCTTTTATTCCAACAAAAGCCATCAAATAAATACAATAATATATTTCTTAATGCTTTTCTTGAAAAGGCAATTCTGTAGTCTATTTATAGTGAAATAAATGTATTTTCAAACCAGAAATCTGAAACATGGAACTGCTACTAAACCCAAAATATCACTTCATATTACATTTAAAAATAAAATAAAATAAAATAAACTTTTAAGTAACAATTGTATTTGTCTCAAAAGACAAATATCTTCCTTCTTAAAAATTTTTCCAATTATTTTGAAATCAAACTGGCAAAACAGTCAAGTTGCACCTTACTATACCTTTCTTGTTCACAATGGCAATGTCCCCATACCCAGTCCTTGCCTACATGTAGTTTCTGCACCAGAATAATTAAATCAACAGGAAAAATATTTCCATTAAAATCGGTACCAGCTTGTGTCACAGACAGAATATCACTGGTACAGAGTTTATTTACATCACTGCTTCTAGTTTTGGTTAAAGCTATGATGAAATAAAGATCTTTGCAGCTAATGCACTTGTGTCCACACTAGGCTGTTACTTTGATTAAAGAGCATCTGTTCTCCCAGCAACTTAGCTAAACTGTTAAAACAATGACATAAAAAAGGGCAGAGAGAGCTAGATGAAAAAGAAAAAAAAAAAAAAAAAAATCACCCCTTGCTCTTATCACCTTTTGTTTGGATTAGAAACTTGCAGATAATGCCTATGCCTATAAGTCACAAAAAATACAAGTGTAGTAAAGAAGGGGATTTCGAGTGCTTTGCAGTGTTCACCTCTTTTCAGTAAGAGCAGCAAAAAGTAGAAACATAAAGAAAAATTATCATTAGTTCAGTAGTGTATGAAAGTGTCTTTTTAACAAGAAAATGTTCGTCTTTTAGTTTCTTCTCCATTCAAAAACAAAACAAAACAAAAAGCTCCTTGAAACTTTTCCTCGTTATCTCTGATTTATTTCCTATTCCTGGATCTGGGGTGTAATAATGGTCCAAATGTAATAGCCTTGACCTTTGCAGCTCTTCCCTGGGAGGTCACTGAGAATCTCGTTTAAGTCATGAGCAAAGATTTCAACTTGGAAATACCATGATGTACTTCGATAACACTTTACTTTAAAATATATATAAGGGTTTTATCTGCTGGGATGCATCCCCTGTGGCTAGACATACAATCAACATATTTTTACAAGCAGGAAAACTGAGGCGTACCAAGAATGAAGTACCCCTGTCTGAAGCTGGCAAAGATGGAATGAGAGGTTAAATTTTCTATATCCAATACTCACTTTACCCACAGTCCCATCCTTCCTCCCAGTGTTGTCCATGTCTTCCCATAACAAGACACAGTTATTATTTAAAAATTGAAGCGTGGGAAGGTTTGTGCAGATGAATACTGCTATTACTGCTCCTCTGTGGTGCTTATTTGAAAATCCCAAGGAATTTCCATCTCATTAGGCAATGACCTGTCATAAATTTGTTCTCTCCTCTCTTCTGCCTGCTTAATCCCATTGTCTCCTTTTCTGCACATCAAGACTGCCATTTTTGGTACAGTCCAAAATTTAGTTGTCTCTTTCTAGTTATGGGAGACTCAGGCTGCTAAAAGAAAACTAAAAGTAGAATGCCATTTTCAAAAGGGACAAGTGAACTGGCATGAAGTGTGCCTGGAGACCAGACTTATCAGTGAGGTGTCGTTTCTCCCACCATTTTGTCAAACCCATAAAAAAGAAACAAAATGGCAACCACTAATATTCAGATTAATAAAGAACCATATGATTCCCAGCTGTTGACTATAAGTGGCAATCCATGTGCAGTCTTTGTACCCAATGTGGTTTTCACAAAACCCATATTTGTTTCTGCCTCTCAGTCAAGCTCCAAATAGGAACTGGTATGTAGTAGGATCTGCGCAAATAATTTATTGTCTGTCATACATTTAAGGAACTGTAAAAAGAATGTGAAAAAACAAGGAGGAAGGTTTTTGTCCATTAATCAGGACCTTATACAGAAAAAGAATGGAGTTTTACTTGTTAATACTGAACAGTGGTTAATGCCTTTGGATTTCATGACTTTCATAAGGCACAGGCATTCATATGGCTCTCACATTTTCTGAGAAGTCATGCAGAAGTTAACTTAAGTTTAAGCATTTACCAAAAACTGCAAGGAGTGCTGTATTCTTTGAAAACATTCATGGTTCTCCTCACCATTCCATCTTTTTAAAACACAGTCTAGGTTCACATAGCCAAATATGTATTAAATATTAATATAACACATTTGTATCTATTCCTGTTTATTTTCTGAGGGAGCATAACAAAAAGTATTGTGCAGCATGACAGCATTAGCTACATTATCTACTTTTGAATTATCTACTTTTAAATGCCATCTTTCAGCTTCATAGGGTTCCAGCTAATTGGAAAACTGGAAGGAGGGAACACTTTGCCTGCGTCCCCCTGCACCCAGCTGGTCAGCCCTGCCGGCTCTGCCCCCAGGAGGTTTCCCACCACGGGACGATGCTGGGAAGGAGGCAGTGCCACCCTCTCAGCCGTGGGAGCATCGCATTCCTCTGCCACTCAGCTATCACGGCGGTCCCAGGGGTGTTGCTGCAGCCAGCTGTAACTTAAAACAGCCTCGCTGAGTGCACTGCCGGCAGCCCCCAGCCTGTGGGAGCATCTTGTACAGCCTTTGAACACCCTCACTCCTGAGTTCAGAGCCAAGGCAGGTCTGGCCACACACAAGTTTGGGAGCGCGTGGAGGTGTGGGTCAGGCTGCTGGTGAAGCAGTGCCTGGGGGGCCGTGAGGTTGTCGCTCTTTAAATAATAGTGACTTCATCTGAACTGCACAGTTTTGCAAAATCAACATAAAGGTAAGGCTGCTTGGGGAACAGCTTATAAGAATGGAAAAAAAAAAAAAAAAAAAAAAAAAAATCATTTTATTTCCTGCAAATCAGGAACATGTTTACTAGTTAAAATGGGCTTGTATGTTAACTCTTTAAAGCCTAAACATTATCACATATCTGGTAGAAAAAGGACGAGAATGACAACTGAAATTTATCATACGTTTGCTATGCAAAAGAACCAGAATACAGATACATTGCTAAAGAGATGCAATTTCACAATATTCTTCCTTTGCAAACTATTCTTCCATTGAATGATTTTACAAATTATGTGAAAATATTCCCACTGAAAGTGAATATGATTTATACTAATCACTCAGAGGCAGCTGGAATATGAAGAAAACTTGATGCATTTACTGTTTGAAAAACAAGACACTATATTTATGGACACAAACAGAAATCACAAGAACAGTGCATGGGAAAAGATACAAAAATTTTAAATCAGGGGTTGCATTCTCTCTGTCACTAACTACATCATTAAAACAACAATATGAAAAAAAGCATGGCTTTGTATTTGCTATTTTAGTTGGCTGGGTTTATTTAAATATTTTCAATGGCAGTCACTGGTATTTAAAACCTGATAATACACCGTTAATATTGAATTCAAACATGAGAACAGGTTAGCAAAGACTGATCCCTTTTATATGCTGGCTTCATTTTGATTATATCAAAAAATTTCAAGGCAAAACTCTGGGTGAAATCTAAAGCCTGGATTACAGAGCAAGTCCCTTCTAAATGTAAGATAAATTAATATTACAAGAACAAGAAGGCTTCTCTATCTCCAATAATGAATTGCCTTAGTAACTTCTACAAATAAACACCATTTATAAAATGTTAAAAAATGCAGTTCCATTTATCGTCTGCCTTACATATATTGTTGCATCTACACCACGTTTAACACATCAGCCACTTTTTACAGTGTTTGCAGCTGCAAGTCTAAAGGTCCCAGCTTGCAGGCCCTCTCAGGACGTGCTCTGTACGCCTTAGCACACATGCTGATGCCAACCAGCCGCACATCCAGACTCCAGCTGCTGCAAACTCAAGGACTTTGTGACATGCAACTACAGGCCTAAAGGACACAAATACGTGAGTCCTAATACACTGGATTTTCTCCCACTGTTGTTCCACATCTTCTATTTTGATGTGTCATTTCTCTCTTTGGTATAGGTGTGCAAAGCCATCTGGACTGAAGGTGGTAAAGGTACCTCAGTCAGTCCTGATACCCGTGGGCTGGGCAGGGCCATAGGCAAGACCTTGCACTCTGCTGCACTCTCAGACACACTGACAGACATGTTTTTAGGTTGTGAACCCATTAAGTCCTTACTTTTCCATCTTTAGCAGTTAAAGACAACTAAAAGATCCATGCTGTTTAGTTGTCAAGGCTAAGTGTGACTCATGAGCAATCTGCTGGGCTGTGGTTTTATATTTGGCAATGGTGCAGCTTAAATGAGCTTACACTGTTCCTCCAGCTCCTGTGTCCACCCCAGAACTCATTTGTGCTGCAGCCACAAATGCAGCAGCACCAGCACAACATGGGGGCCTTCTCTTTTGGCAACTCAGTACTTGGGAAGATTTCAAAAGTGCTCATGCTCATGCCCCATTTTAAGCTCTACAATTCAACAGCCAGATATCAAAAAAAAAAAAAAAAAAAAAAAAAAGAAGAAGAAGAAAAGAAATGCAGCTTTCAGCATCTGTTCTGAAAATGTAGACAATTTAAGACCTAAAATCCCAACAAGTGTGTGAAGCACCCTGGAAATTCTGAGCTGCAGATCAACCAAGAGGGTGCTCATCTGGTGATGGAAGGTCACCAGATTTGTCAAGGCTTCCATTGTGATGGGCCAAAAGCTTCAGAGATGACAAGGCCATGGGTAATACACAGGATGAAACCTGAAATATCTGACTGGTCAAGACAAAACAGCAGTCTCTGGAAGGCCTGAATTTGTCATGAAGATAAAATAGGGGAATTTTAGAACCAGGCAACATATAGCAAGACATCTTTTTGGCATTATTTTTGTTAAATCTTTAACCAAAGAAACTTTCATGATAAATATTTCCCCAAAAATAACCAAGTAACCCCAGGGCTTTCATTGGCCTTTCCCTTTCCTAATATGGTCCCAGCTTTACCGGCTCATGTCTAAACCTCTATCTGTTTGACATAGACCCCCCCCCCAAAAAAAAAAAAAAGTTAAAAAGCTAAAATGTTGATTTAATTATGTTAGCCTGTTCTGGTGGTATAAAAAAATCTATGAATACCCAGAACAATGTGTGAGTGGGGAATGTGTCCCTTGTAAGCACTGAAGTTAAAATGTTTCTGTTGGCTTCCAGTTCTGGAGAGATGGTGACTTAACTTTAAGCACATGCTCAATTGCTCTGCGGCAAAGGGATGGGATTACTCATGTGATGAATGTTAATTTCTGGATATTGAAGTACAACACGTACAGAAGTGGAAGAGATAACTGTGGCTGTGGAGGCTTCATAATATCAGTTGCATTAGACAGTATTTTGGAATGGTTGCAAAAAGCAGGTAATAGTTTACTAAATATGGTCATTACATACATATATGGCTCTAAATACCGAAAGTGAGTCATTTGTCTCCTGCCCCTGATTAAACTAAAGGTTTATTCTGGTACCAGTCAATAACACTAATAGCCTGAAGTTTTCTGGTGTATTTGACATGGATTTTTTAGGAGCAGTTAAAATATAGACCTCCTATGACAATAAATACCTGGATAAGCATTTGGTACTGTATTGAAGAGGCATACTCACAACATGAGCTACATAAACTCATTCTCTAAATGGGAAGATTTTAAGAGATATCAAGTACAGATGTTTCAAAGTAGAATTTAAAGTCTCCCTGGGTGTCTCCAACTGGTGATCACTCTGTTATATGCTTAACTATTCACAGAGTTCAGATTCCAGTTATCCACCCAAGTTTTCATCAAGGATGAACCACTGTTATGTTTCAGCAGTTCTTTGCACCCAATACCTAATATAAACCATGAACAGCTGTAATTTCACTGTCCAATCCTTTCATATACCCTTACAACATTTGTTCTCTTAATGTAGGTTAATTCTGCAAATAACACTTCTGTAAATTGTTCTTGCAAACTGCTACATCATTTATGTAAGGACTTCTGTGAACTTTGAAAAATTAATGCCTTTAATTTTAGTTGATGGCAACATCAGCAGAGCTCTGTAAATTGCACTTTAATGAGATTTTGCTACAGGGGATAATCTGCTACTGACAGAGTAACATCTTGAAAACATCTGTAGACCTATAATTTTTCTATGACGATTAGATCCCACCACAAGAGTCCAAATACGGTGCAGAAATAAAGGAAAAAAATGTAAAATCCTAAATGAATATCCAACCTGTTCTTTAAAAAGAAGAGGCATGCAATGAAAAGTTTCATATGCTGAAAATAAATCTTTTTTTCTGACTAATTAACATTTAGCTTTATTTAATTAGGAAAGACTGTTACTGTCTTCACTGCTGTGCATCTGTATATAATGAAGCAAACAGCAGTAGGTATAAGGTACCACAGAGGGATATGCCCAAGTAACCCAGCACTATAGGTGCAAAGGAACGTCTATTATGGTTAAGTAACTGACATCAGAGTCGCTCTTTAATGTTGCCATAAATAAAAGAAAGATTTTCACAGATGCTTTCACATATGGCTTCTTATTTGTCTCTGATGGAGACTAGGAGTTAGATTAGATGCCAAAATTAAATGATTTAAATAGACAGCTGCATAATACAAACTGCTAAATAACACCTTTTGAACACTTTCTATTTATAGTAAGTTCCAAGTCACAGACAGATGACAAATCTTATTTTGCTTTTGCTACTGTAAGCTGTTGCTATAAAACCATCATTTTTACAATACCATAACTTCAAGGTACACTGCAGTCTATTTAAAGTGCAGAGCACTCAGGATTATCATGGCAAAAAGGAGTGGAAAGCTCAGAATCCAAGATTAACTTTAATAGATTAACTTAATCACTGAAATATGCAGTTCATGATTATCTGTAATAGAGCTATCCAGGCAGGATGAACTGGAAAGGCAGGCTGAAAGGGGACTTCAATGCAAACTACTGGAGAATTTTCAGTCTGTCATAATCCAAGTTCAAGTGAAGTGATAAACATCAGACAAGGCACTCACTTAATGTCTAAGTGATAATCAATCACTTACCAGCACTAAGTAAGGTATTATATCTTGGGGATAAAACTTTTCATTAAAAATACTGTATTTGGTGCAAGCAGAAATGCAGGTGTATAAGTACTGGGGATGTTGCTATGCCAATGTATTCAAACTGGCACAGGTAAGCAACATTCTAGCATAATAAAATACAGAAGGAAGAAGAAAAAAAAACTATAAAAAACTATATTCGTTGAGTTCAGGGACTCAAGTCAAAAAAAGGCTGCAGCATTTCAGGATAAGTATTTAATAACTATATAACAGGATAAGCTTGTATAACCATTACCTTTTCCTTAAATTGTTTATCTGTATCCTAGATAATGATAAAAAGGGGAAGTAACAGTTCACAAGTATGAAATCTGCATGAATTATTCAGGAAAGGAATTGGAATTGCCAGTCCTACTGGGGTCAGAAACCTTCTCCTGAGGCAGTACTGGTTATTTCCAGCAAAATGAAGGAACTAGGTAGTGGACAATTCTGAAATACTGTCAGTAGAGACATCATTTCCAGAAACACAAAGATAAAGAGGTATCTCTTGAAAGATTAATCTGGTGTTTCTACACAGCTTTTCCCACTCTCCATGAGAGTCAGCAAAGCAGCATTTAATCTCTTTGGCAGGAACAGTGAAGCCTAAAATGTGCATCCCTATTTGTACCTGGCATAAGTAGCTAATGAATATTAGAGATATTTAAACCCCTCCCCACCATTTCAGCCTTTCTATGGATCCACACCAGGGAATCAGACAACTTTCAAACACACCTACACTCTTCCCACTCTGCTAAAGAAAGCAGAATATGAAAAATAGCTTCAATCTGTTAGAATCCCCATTTTACAGTCAGAGAAAATAAACCAGGATGTATACATTTTGTGACAGAAAGTTAGAGAGAGCAAAGATGCCAACACTCCCAGCTCCAAAACTAGTTAAGTAGATTTTGCTACCTCCTTATAGCTTGGTCTCACAGTGCACACTGTATTTGTTGATACCACACGGTATTCATCCATTTTGCTTTTTCTAGACAGTACTTTTACTAGCTAGCACCATACGGTTGATACCATTAAGAAGAAACTACACTTAGTGGAGACAGTAGTTGCCTGTAGCGTGGTACTATGTAAACAGAGGTAATGAGAACTTTACCATAATATTTATAAAGCCCTTTAGATAACCAAAGTGCCTTTCACTTATTCAAATAAGTAATGTCAACACAACGTGATTCCCATTCTTCAGAGAAAAAACAGGACTGAGCTCCAATTTAAAATTTCCTAATTCCATTTGCTTCACTCCTAACAGTTTAAGTCTGCTATGTGTAGCTCTAGGGAAAATGTTCCAAGTGGCACGTGTTTTATTAACTACATTTTGTAGGAATTAATACAATTAAAATAGGAGATTTTATGTCAGTGTCAGCTAAATTACAAAAGATACCATTAACAAAGACCTGACCCTAAAGACAACATATTTTCACTAATCCCAGTGTTTCTGCAGTCTTAGTGTAACAGAAACTCTGAAAGATACAAATGTGGATGCATGTAGAAACATTTAGAAAGGACTAATGTAAGTTTGAAATATGGAACAGTGAGATATGAAAATAGTCTTTAAAAGCAACCTCTTACAAGTTTCCATTTTTAACGATTCTCTTAGCTGGGAGAAGTCTTCTTTTCTTTCTCTACTAAAGTGCTAATGAAAGGGGTGTAACATCAGCTTTCCAGAAAGTTTTTTGTGCTACACCATAAATGATTAAACTACAGAGGGAAGGGAAGCTTTGGCTGATACTCTTTATAGGAAAGTCATTAAAGCTTATATACATCTTTTCCCATCAAAAATCTGAGGAAGCTCTCAACAAGCAGTCATGTCAATTTGTAGCACACTGGTCAATTTATTTTACATGTCAAACATGAGCATCATAACCAGAATACAGCACTTGAAAAGCCACCAGACAATCTGAAACTTAGAGTAAAAAACAAGCACTTGAAGAACTCTGGAATAAATTTCTGTGCATTTATTTTCTATGGCACCATGTCCTGTAGATGTGAAAAGCTCTATCTTGAGAGGCTAAGTAACCCTTCAACTACAGTACCAGTGTGCTCCTGCCTCAATGCTGCTCCTAAAAGAGATGTCTTGGAAGAGTATATTTGGTTTTATGCTATTGAAGAATTCCTTCACACAGAGAAAGAAAAAAAAAAAAAAAAATCAGCACTGTAAGACTGCATTACGTTTCCTTTTCACCACTTTGTGCGAAGCAAGAGAAACTTTTGAGTACTGTTCAGTTCACTATATTTTGCTTCATGTCTCATTGACTCAAGCAGAATAATGAATGCTATCAAAAGCGAGTCCACTAAGAATGATAGATTGGTAAATGGCTGGCCTTTTTGTGCAATATATACATATATATTTCATGAATGTATGCACTTTTTATTACCAAATGTACTTTGTATTAAGTGTCTCTCACTACCAGTATTTACATTATTTTCTGTGAGTGCTTTGTCATCATGTGTTACCATTCAATCATGTGTTACCATTCACCAATTGATTGCTGTATTATCACAACCCAGAGAATGTATTTATCTTCACTAACAATAAGCCAGGAAGATAAAGTTTATATTTCACTGAAGGATAACACCAAGATTTGTAACTCCTAGCTGATCTTGAAGATACTGCTTAGATAAGGCAGGTTGGAATAGCTCTCATATTAAAATGTAGTTGAAAATGGTCAAACTAAACAAAAAACTGTACTTCAGACAGCTAGGCCAGATGCAAATAAAAATCAAATACTTTTTTCTGCCCTACAAATGCTTGTCAAATGGCTGGGTAAAATCTAGGGAGCTCAGCCTTACCAGGAAAACAGATGTTGCCTCATCAGGTTTAATGCTCATATGGATCTTTAAGTCTCTAAGGCTAATAGTACAGTTCCAACAGTAGCTCTGACAGAGTTTGAATGAATACATTTGTGATATATTTCATACACTCTGATAGTCTATACACCCTTGTAACTACAAACTTTGATCCTTCCCTAGAAGTACAGGAAACACCTGGATAGTCTAATAAACTCCACTACACAGTTGGCCACTTTGTGCACTGTATCTCCAAATTGTAACCAGGTCTCAGAAATATGAGATGTGAATCTCCATTTCCTCTGTATCACAGGCTTCGATGCAATACTCTCTATGCAAAAGTGAGCCCTTGGGGAGAATAGTGATGGAAGAAGAGACACAAAACAGATGAAAGAGAGTCAGTAAACCTGAATGCATTTCTTTATAATTTCTTTCTTTCTTCAAGCAAGAGGATGTTGTCCTTTCCCCTGTATGCCTTCTTTGCTGAGCACAGATGTAGTATCTGGGCTTTTACTACACTCTCTACTCCTTTACTCTTCTTTCTTCTCAGGAAGAAATATTATTTCCATTTCAGGTTGTCAGTCTAAGTCCAGAAATTTTGAGCATGAGGTATTTTGTCCAGTGGTGACTCTGACCAATACAGAACACCTGGCTTTCCTCACCCCTGCCATATACTCTTTTTAGCAAATCTGATTACTGGACAAAAGCAGAACTTGCAGTACAAGTCAGAGAGGAAAACAATTCAAGTTTAAAAAAAATTATTGACATCAGTCATTGATCCACATCAATGTTAAGACACAACTTTGTTACACTGTTTACTGTGGAAGATTTACATCAGCTTAATGTTTTTATACCACTAAGCTGATTTGGTAGGTCAGCCTCCTAAAAGACTAACTTGCTGGGTTCATGTTTATTGGTTATTTTAACTTTAACATCTTTGCATTCTTCCTGCTTTTTCTGTTTTCTTTTCCTCAATTTTTATGTATTCATCCATTTATATACTGAACTAAACACAACAAGCAGTAGTGCATACGTGGTTTGTAATGGCATTATTCAATCCTAAACAGAAGAGGCGATACCTAGTATGGAAAAGACATTTCATCTCCCCTTTCTCTAAATTTTTTGTTTAAAAGAATATGTTACACAGCTGAGATTCTCCCAGTCAGAACATGAATCTGTATTTATATCTCTGACCAGTAACTTTCTATCTCACCAGAGACAACTAACCAGGAGAGTTAGGAGAGGACATACTACTAATCCCACTGGAAAACACATGCTGGAACAAGTTTTATCCCTTACATTCCCAACACACTGCTTACATTCCTTGTAGAATGTTACCACCCTAACAGATAGGTACACTAACCTTTTTTCAAGAGCATGCTTGAGGTTTTTCCCATCATTCTGATCCTGAGCTCCTTGTCATCCTTAGCTAACATGCCAGTTCTGGGGTAGATAAGTGCCACACACAAGCAGTATGATGCAAATGTAATAGCAGATAATGGTCCGTAATATGGTTAAGCTAAGCTTAACCACACCTAAGCTGCTTGTGGTAATGTTACATCTTGTCAGGGTTTTGTAGTACATTGCTTGAAAATTATGTTAGAGCTAATGGATGCTTATTGCATGATTATTCCTCTTTTATTTGAGAATGAGCACTGTATTGGCTTTTATCCAGGCTTTCAGCATCACTCACAGTCCTTTGGATGGTTCTGCTGAACAGTGGTTGTATAGGGAGTCTGTTAAATGGGTCTCAATTTAGGAGATGCACTGAGATGCTTTTCCAGCCTTCCCTCCTCAAGAACAGATATGCTTTGCTATATCAGCATATCTTCTGCTCACCTTACTAGACACACAAATTAGATTGCCTGATGAGTGTGAATTAAAATTTGGCATGAATTTCCTTATACTTTTACCTCTGGATTTTTTTTTTTTATTAGCTTTCCTTTCTCATTTGCACAGGCAATTCTTCTTGTTGGTACTCATTTAAAACATTGGTTTTTAAGTTCTCTATTGCTATCTTATCTGAGTTGCTATTATTCTCCTCCTCACTTACTATTTGTATACTCAGTAGGGCAGATGAAATAAAGTAGTAAAACAAGTTCTTGTTTCCAAGAAACAACTGTAGTGTCCATGAAAAGGTTCAATTATGGTAGAATATCTCTTCACTTCTTATAAACAGCATAAAATATATTAAAAAAAATAATGTTCTTTCAAGAAGTTTTCCAGCAAATTAAAAATGTTTTATGTATCTACAAATTCTAATCAAGATAACAACAAAATAATTTTTAAAACTCAATTAAAAATCCAGATTAATTCTGAAGTGAGTAGACATACATTTGCCTGAGTGTAACACACACTACATTCATTTCAAACGAAGGGGAAAACAGTCTTGGATTATGTTTGGGTTTTTTTTGTTTGTTTGTTTGTTTTGTTTTTTTTAAGAGTAAATCAACATGAATGTTGTTTATGCTCCTATTTTTTTGCTTCAGCATCACTAGTATTTTATACTGGATTCATGCCTGGTCCCCAAAATCTTATTTTAAACTCAGCACAATTTTGCAAAATTCTACAGGCAATTCTTTGAAATTCTTATAGCAATAAAACCATATTTTAAAATGTATGTAATAGAAAAAAATATATATAGCACTATTTCATAACAAATAAAATTAAATAAAACTGAATTAGAAGTTACCAAATAAAGAAATGTTCCTTTATTGCTCTTAACTAGGGCCTAAAAGAAGATATTTAAGCAAGCAATGAACTCCCCACATTTACTTTTGACTAAGCTTCTACTTTAGCAATTACAATTTGAAATACATTTTTCAAAACTTTGATTTAATACAGTTTATCAAAACTGGCTGCATGTCTTAATTGAACCTGTCACTTGAATATTAGTTTGCATCCTCTAGTTTGCAATGTTTGCAATATACATTCAAAAGGGAGAAGTATATTTTAAAATATTAAAAAATATTAAAATATTTTTTAAAATATTTAAAATATTAAAAAAATATTTCTAAATATATGTGGCATCCTTCCACACCTGATAACAAGCCACCAATTTAAGGTTTGGGTTCTTGTTTTTCTACTCACTGCTGATTGAATTATGTTTAGAATATATTTTTTTTTAAATAGATATATGGTATCTTTATTGAGATCAAACTAAGGTGTCTCTTCTCTATTCTTTCTACTGCCAATTGTGTGATTTACACACAGTTTAATTATTCAGATGTTTATTATGTTCTACATAATGAAATTTGGACCCTCATATTTTTTTCCTACATGCTCAGCACAGGCTGCAATTATAGCCACAGATATCTGTTTATTTGATGAATTTTGCTTCTTCTGCATAGTTTGATAAATATGGAAATAAGTCAAAACCTACTTTATATACAGTAATTAAAGTGAAAAATCTAGTCATGATGCAAATCCTTAATTGGACTCCAGGAGAGATATGCAGAATTTCTCTTTAATAATATGGGATGACTGGGGACAGAAAAACAAAGCACACTAAAATATGGTTTAGAAGTACAATTAATCACAAAATAGAAAACAACCAATTTAGCATGGCTCATTCAGTGACTCTCAAGGCTCAGGTAATGTTCTTTTAATCATCTGGCTCTAATATTAAGGTTGTGTCATGTGCTGCTGAAATAAAACACAATATATGTGCTGATCTTCAGTGTGAAACGTTCTCTGGTGTAATTTGTAAACACAGCCTTTTCACACTAAAATGCTCAGTCTAGTTAATGACATGTAAGTGAATGATCAAACCAATGTAAAATATTTTTTTAACTATTATTATTTAATGTATTAATTCCTTAGCAGAAAGACTCGAAGTTTTTTGCAGGAAGTATGTTTTTGTTAGCTATATGTAATTTTTTTTTTTTTTTAATTAGGACAAAGTAATTATGTTTGCTGATGATGTCCCAAAGAATATAGTTGTTAAGTGGTATTAAATTGATGGGTGGTAGCACAGTGCAGTCAGGGCTGAGATACAAGTCTTTTGGAAAGAGAAGTCTGCACAACCTAAAGAAATGTTTTCTTTCCAAGCTCTGAACATATATTGCTCTAATCAGCCAAAAATTAACCATCACTGTCACTTAATTTTATTGTAAAAATATTATTCTCCATATAGCTTTGTTTTTCCCTTAGAGGAATATGATCACACTTTAGTCAAAAGGTGTTGGATTTATTGTATTTAAGCTATAAATACAATTAGTCTGCTTTTGCACTTCTCCTAAATAAAAAATACCAGAATTACACTTTTGTCTTCAAATGGATTATAAACATCGAGTAGGAGCCAGAGGTCATCCTCCCACACTGCCAAAATTATTGGAGCAAAGATCTGCGTCCAAACCTACAGCATTTGCCAAGCATTCAGCCTGCCTGACCCAGTGACGGCCAGAGTGCACCAGAGGCTCTGTGGCTGTGACATGACCAGGAGGACCATTCTTCTGTTACCCAGATGTGCCCATTGGTAGAAACCATGACTGCAAGCTTCCATGCTGAGAACAGCTGAAATTAGAGAGGCTTGATGTCCAGTACTCAAAATCACTGTTAAAAGTCTTTCTAAGTCAGGATCCCAACTGTCTTTGAGAGATAAAAGGAGTCTTATGCAATCCAGTTTCAATGTAGTCTACTCTTGACCACCCTGAGATGACCTGGCACCTCTTCATGCACCTGCCGTAAAACTTAAAGGCTTCAGAAATTCCTTTCTTTGAAGTGTCCTAATAATAACAGTCTAACCTTTGATGTTTCTTCCTGTACCACATGCTTGAACTTCTTATAATCTAAAGTGTATAACCTTCAATTGCTACACACAAAGTGGTTGCACATCTTGAGAACACACTATAAACCTAATGCAAACTGTAGTAATGATGTTTTTATTTCATTCGTATCTAGCATTTTATTTATATAGCAACACAAACCTAAATGCTTAGCACAACAATTGGGCATTAACAATCTAGGCTGATTAGCACTGAGCAAAATTCACCTTCTACATCCTGAAGACAGGAAAAAACTCATGCAAAATAAGTTTGCTGTTCAAAGATGATATTTTAGAAAAAGATCCTTTTCACACCAAAAATCAAAGAGAAATTCTGTTTCCAGTGACTTGAGATCATTTTCAGAGTATTTTTTGGTGTCTAAAAATTACTGGACCCTAAAGAAGTTAGAGAAAGTTATTTTTAAAAACCCTTCTTAGCCTGATTGTTACCTCAGATTTCTGTAAAATTTTACAGAGCCCTCTGAGAATGTCTGTCTAGTTCTGTTTTATGTTACTTCACAGATTTTTAATATTCAATAGTCCTTATCCCATGCAAATGTTTAGATCTAAAAAGAACTGTTTCTAGTCTCTATTTTTAACTCATACATCGGGGATGAATTTTATCCAAGATGTATCATTTATATAGCTCTGGGGAGAGAAAAAACACATCCTCTATGTAGCCCTAGTCCTGCAAAGGCTCATGAACAAGCTGAACTTCCCTTGCTGTAAGCTATTCTGCTGAAATTGCGTGCATCTGCAGAGTGCTGCTCCAGCATTATTTAAATTCCTGCTTTTCCTGTTAATCACTCTTTGGGGTGGTCATTTCCAGCTGACTATTTTTCACCTTACAGTTTTCCAGAACTTCAGGGCATTAAATCTAATCTTGCCCTTTGGTTGGAGATTATTTTTAAGATCAATTTTTTGTTTCTTTGAGGAAATTGAGCTTAGGACATAAAGAATTTAAACAGCAATTATTCACATTTTAGATTAATGTGGTTTGTCCAATTGCTTACAACAACTGCAAGGTTCTTCTTCTTCATAACTAATTTTAAGTCAAAGATTTGCAATGAAATAATCATCAATGAAGAGAAAGGTTTTCTTGAGGGGATATAAATTGCTCCAGTACATTCACAAGGAGAAAATGTTCCCCTCTTCAGTTTCAGTTTTGTTACTAGATCTTTGCAATGGATCTATATTGATTTCTATTTGGCTAAGTTCAGAGCAAGGTTCAGTATATTGGTCTCCAACTGCACGATTAACATCTAAATTTACAAATTACCAAAATGAGAACAGATGCAGCTAGATCTATGTACCCAGCAAAGTATCTATAATAAAACAGGAAAAGATTTGGAAAAGGGGCTTGGAGAAGGATAACAAGTATGATCAAAACTCAGCCATAGCCTCCAAGTATCGGTGAGTTAAATAAATGTAGGATGTTTAAACTGGAAGAAAAAAAAAATATATATATATATATATACACACACAGTTAAATTACTAATGGAGACATAGTAAAGCTCCATAATATCAAGAATAACGTGAACAGGATATATAAGGAATGAATGCTTATTCTAAAACTGTTGAGGGGGCTATCAGATGAAAGTTGTAAATGTCAAGTTTAGAATTAAAAAGGGCATTCTTGATGTGCAGTGCATAGTTAAGGTAAGGAATTCTTTAACCTGGAAGACACTTGGACCACCAAAAGCATTTGGAGATATTCATGCAAAAGAAACCCATTAGGTCTAGTAAAGTGAAACATGGCATCTCTACATAGGAAATACCCCAAGAATCTTGGAGTGTAATTCTGAGAAGTACCACTGCACAGTTGCTTTTATATTCTTCCCTAGGCATCTTTTGATGTCTCTAGTCAAATATAGAATATTGGTCCAGATGGACCTTTGTCCGGGTCTAGTGCAGACACTCCTATAGTTTGAAGAAAACTGCACAGCTATGTGACTAATTTCAGTGTCTTCAACAATAAGGCAAAAGATAGAGAATATTGAGATTTAAACAACTGAAGAAATTGTATATCTATGTAGACAGAAAAAAAAAAAAAAAGAATTAGATTTCTCAAAGACAATGCTACTATATAATGAGGGAACCAGACACTTCACTTGAGAGCCTAGTTCAGAATATCCCTTGTTAATACACTACTGGAGGTAAAAATAAAAAATTAGTAAATGTTGGGTTATTCATATTGTTTTGTGACATTTGTCTTTTAAATCACAAAGGAGCCTCCTAAGTGTTTCTAAAGCAGAGTGAAATCAGCATTTGCCTGTACACTTTTTCCCCCAGCTCCAGATTCCCCAGATCAGTTCCCTTTTGTGAATTGATTATCAGTGATGTTTTTTCTACTATCAGTTTCCCACAACTCAGTGCAGTTTTGCAGACTCCATTTCACATAAAGGCATTAGCACCTCCTTGGTTTCTAAAAAGATCTCTCCAGCCTGAAATTACTTTTGCTGCAGTATCACTTTACAAGCTCTTTTCTAATTTGCTACTCCCTATAATTCTAGGTATTTTTCAGTCTGACTGCTTTGCATCTCCTTCCATTATGTAAAGTGCTTTCTTTTCAGATTCTAGATTGTAGAGCTACTCAAAGTGAACAAAATTTTTTCACTTGCATTTTTCATATCATGTTGCACTTAAACCATTTCTTATGGGAACTTAATAATGTTCTGTAGCTGATTAGAGATAAAAAGGCCTACATTCTTCCTTCAGATATGTACAAAAAGCTCCTATTGACTGACTTTAATTAACTGAATTGGTTTCAATTCAATGGTCTAAATTCATTCTTCATCTAATTCTACTGAAGTCTAGTGAGCCAAATATTGTGTGACACAGCTGAATTCCACACCCAAACCCAAGGCAATATTTTGATGTTGTCCATTACACAGATGAACAAAATGAGAATACTCAGCACTGAAAATTGAGTGACATGCATACGCTGAGCTATACGGAAATTTAGACTAGAGTAGTTTAGTCCTTACGTTGCGTAACTATAAAATTCTCCTAGGCCTAGTGATTACCACCCTGAAACTCTGGAGTGGTATCATACAAAAAAGTCTCCCTTAGGCTTCAGTAGAGGTCAGGGTTTCCCTACACATCTGCAGAATAACAGCTCTAATGCATCAACACTGAGTTTATTTAAAGAAACTCAAAAATAAAAATAAAACAATTAGGAAGCTTTCCAAGAGCAAACAAGTTGATCAGGAAGATTAAAAAAAAAAAAAAAAAAAAAAAAAAAGAAAGCAGGAAGCAAGGCAAAAACTGTATTTACATCTACATATGGAGTTTGAAAATTCAGGTGGTTTCTGTTTTGCTCCTATTTACTTCAGAGATTGAAATATCCAGATGTCAGTACAAAAATATACTTGAGAATGGTAATACTTTAAAGAAATTGAAAGTCATGCTCTGTCTACTCTACCTTTTAACTGACAGTTTATCAGAAGCTTAAGCAGTTAATAGAGTTGTTGTAACAACAAAAGTGTAAAAAAGCTCTTTCCAATGCTCAGCCTAACTTAACATGAGAGTCAGCTTGTTGAGTCAATGACTTCAGAAAGATTTGAATTAGCTCCAAGTTAGCATATGATTTTTTTAGTAAAACAGCTATTATATATTTAAGAATGAACGTCCTCTGTCTCTTGGCTGTTTGGCCAGTTAACCTATTTGGGGACAAGAACAGCTTTGGTGGTAAAACCAAGCTGGAGTATCCTATACTAACAGTGGCTGATAAAGGATGCCTGGAGAGGGAGGCCAAGCACATTGCAAGGCAAATTGGAAGAGTCTCAATTTCAGCCATTTGTTGCACAGAGACATCCTGAACAACTTCCTGAATGCTGAAATTAGAGTTTCTAGCTCTTGATAGTGTTTTGTTCTACTAAATTGTCCAGTCGTTTGTTCAATTTGTATAGTATCTTAGCATCCCGTGGCAAAGAGTTTCATATTACATACTGTGTGGAAAAGTTGAAAATAACCCAAAGCTAATACTGTCACCTGACATCATCACTTGAGCCCCTTCTATTCTTGTATATTATAATACAATAACAAAAATATTCAGGTGTTTTAATACCTGCTGGTTGGCAATTTCATATGCATCCTATATTCTATAAAGCCATCGCTGTATGCCATTTAAGTCATATTTTAAGAGATTATACCAGACATACAGATAATATGCAATTGATAATATTGTTTTGATTGAATAAACTGAATTAGACCATGAAAGAAAACATCAGTCAGTTAAGTTGGAAGGAGCTGCCTTTCTTGTTTTAAGCCCTGGATTACTCTACAATCATCAAGCATTACTTTCAACACAACATTGAGGAGAAAAACAATGTTTCTTCAGATGCAGTTCTGGGTTCAGCAGCCAAGAAACACCATCTGAGCAATATATTTTCCAGCACAGGTGTGTGATGAACACAGGGACTCACCTCATCTGCTCAGTACAATCAATCCTGTTTAGAAATTGAACGGTGTGTCTTAATATTTCAGTAACTTGACGTTGTTTCAGTAGATCATGATGAACTAATTTAAGACCACAATGCCAGAACTAAGTGCATAAATGAAAATAAGCAAATAGTAGTTATGACTAAAAGCAAAAGGAAAATTGCATCCTTCCACTGACAAGCAGAAATTAAAAAGTCTTAGCTACTACAATACCAGACTTTTATGACCAGAAAAATATCTAACAACTTCCTCCTGATGAGAACAAAACCCAACAACATTCATATCTCTAAATATTTTTTCAATAAAATCTTTTTTTCTGCAATTCTTGTGACTTTTACACTTTTATATTTCTGCTGTAGACTAGTCTGTGTTGAGAGGTGATATAATCTGAGGTCACCACAGGATTAAATAGCAACCTTTACTGCCACCAAGCATAAAGTTTGGGGATCATGATGGCACACCCAGCTCTAACTGAGGGAGTCATAAGAGATTTCATTTCCCATGTCTTCTCATTTGCCCTAACCTACGTATATCATTTTGGTCTTGTTCAGGTATGTTGATGACAAGCCAAATGAATTAAGAATCCATCAGTACCAGCTACAAATAAGAACAGAGTAGTATATGTAATCTGTATTCTAAAACTGTAATGACATCTGTTTCCACAGCAATCCTGATAATATCTTCACATATTCATTGAGCAAAAGGGTACTATGAAGAAAACAGAAGTGTTTATAGAGCAAAGACTAAAGGTTAGTCTCATCAGAGATTGTTGGAGACAGTACTTGAACATATATTTTCCCACAAACAATGAACAATGATGATTTACAATTTCATAGAAGCATTGTACAAATCCCTTCAAAGGCAGTGGAGGTGCTTTTCCCAGGCAGAGAGAATAAATATTCAGAATACGTTCTTCATCCTAAAAGACAACCTTACTTGCACTTGTATATTAAAATTCAGAAAATTAGAATAGTTTCTTTCCAGTAACTTCCCTATCCCTCTCTATAGAAAAAAAAAAAATCCAAATAAACCTCAAGAACAATTATGTTTATCACAAAGCTGTTACATAAGCAGAGATAGACAATCTACTTGCTTTTACATTTAATATTCAAGCAGAAAGAAGTCATCATTTGCATAAAATTAAGAAGCTGCCTGAAAACTAAGTAGCTGACATTAATGTGTTCCAGCTTAGAATATATTTTTGTATGACTATGACCAATATTTTTATCTAAGTATAATCAGTTCCAAGACCAAAAATGAAGATGGTCATGACCTTCACAACAAAAGCCTCATCTTCAGGACTCAACTCAGTGGGGGAATGAATGGGCTCATACCTTACAGAGTGGTAGATCACTGAGCTCTGTTTGTGTTCATTCAACTGTACCTACAAAACGTAAAAGTTTATGGTAGCTCCTGTGTGATTTTTATTTACATAGAAGGGAGGAAAAACTTGATACACTAATTAAGGAGATCTAGGAAATACTGTTATTGTTCTTAGAAGGATGTACTTTAATGCATATTTTCTTCATCTTTTCATTATAATTATAAATGAAGACCTTAGAGGAGAACTTTAATGGGCAATTTCTGTCTGCTTTACAGGAGGTGATAGTAAACTAGAGGTACATAAAGTAAAGATTGCAGAACTTAATGATTTTTATTAAAGCTTTGGTGAGTTTTTCAGCAGATATGGGAAACTCCAATCATGAAGATCTACCAACCCTTATTAAAAATCTATACACAACAGTTTTTATTAAGCTCTCAGTGTCTTAGACTCAAAGCAGAAATGAGTTCAAGAGTTTTTCTTGACCATTGTGAAACAAGCAAGAGAACAGAAAAAATCCAGTCCACAACGACAATATTACAGAACTGAGTACATTTGGATGTACTGAATTCCTAGAGCACCTACAGTACTCAGAACTCCATTATCCAGAATTTATGGAGAAAGTTCTTTTTAGAAAAGTATTTTTCTATTGACAAAGAACATGACAAATACCTCATTTAAGCAAGGGAAGTAATTTTATTAGGCATAAACTGATTTTCCTGCAATACTGTACTCGATTACTTTGCTAAGTAACTGCACCTCCCTTTTGGCATTTTATTTTAGTTTTCCCCTGTATGTTTTGAATGCTTCTCCAGCTCTGTACCATGAAGACCACCCACACACTGAAAACAAAACAATTTACACCAAAAAAAAAAAAAAGTCCCTTATCTCCATAGAGGAAAGAGAAAAAGAAGTCTTAAGTAAATCTTTTCTTTGTCTTCTCCTCCTTTAAAGTCTGTTCTGTATCCTTGAAGAGAAGGCAACCCCATTTGTGCCTACCTACAGAATGGCTACAGATCCATACTTATCCTACTTCCTATACACAGAGTTTATGAAGCTCTGCTCATGTAGTACTTCACACCTGAGAAGATAAGCCAGTCATCACCTAATATTTCACCATCCAAGCTGACTTCAAAAAGTATATTCTACTAACTGAATTGCAAATGGGAGTTGAAGTAACCAGTCAATATGAGGGGCTTATCCTACATCAGACAAAGACTAAAATTATTTAAACTTGAAATCACGTCAGAACAGTCTCACAAACCACTAAGGGATGCAACTCAGAATTTAGCAGAGCCAAAAGTGTTAACACTATGTGAAGTGTCAAAAAAGCAGTAACCCAGAGACTTTCTGTCATCAGTATGTCTGAATAGTGACCACAACAGAATGGGATGTCTGTCAAAACTTAAGTGGATGAACTAATAATCATAGAGTGGCTTGGGTTGGAAAGGGCCTTAAAGACCTCTAGCTCCACCCCACCCCCCTCCATGGACAAGGATGTCACCCACTAGATCAGGCTACCCAGAACCTCATCCAACCTGACTTTGAACACCGCTAGGGACAGGACATTTAGAATGGGTGATGCTTTTATAAATAACATATACAACTAAGAGTATATCAAGGATATCAAGAGGGTGCTTCCTTGGAGAGAGAAATATATGTTAAAGTACAATTTTAAACTACAGCTTTCATACCCCAATCATTTTGTTCTCCCTTCCTAGATCCTAAACAAGAAAATCCAATTATATTATTTGTCCTCCAGACTTGTCCTCCAGACTCCTTTCCTCAGTCCCAAATAGTCTCCAATGTATGGTTCAACACCAGCATAATGGTGGTTGACTCTATAGCTGGAAAAAGAGGATTGAGCAGCCCAACTCTGGAGGTCTTTTCTTGTCCTATTTTTTTTATGATCCTATTTCTTAAGGGAAGAAAATGTTTGGTTTTCTATCAGAAGCTGATGTTCCAGTAGAAAGCTAATTCCCTTGAGAGAAACAGATAAGTTTGTTACTGATACCTTGGGCCCAGATCCAAACAGAACATAAGTTTCCTAAAACGAGTCTTTAACAGAATGCAAACACCCACAATCAAGATCTGTAAAAACCTCTGCAAAGCTACAGTCAAGTGTTCCAACTTGTATATTTTTTCCATACCTTTAGAGAAAAAAAAAAGTAATAAATTACTCAGAATATCTGCCTGAACACGATCTGAAATTCCTAATGTTTTTTTTCTTATCACAAGCATTTTGGCACCTCTCTCATTCTCAAGTCCAGCAAAGATACTGAAACCAATCATTCCTTCCCCAGCAAGGAAAACTGGCATTCACAGAGAACAAGTTAAACACATTCAAGCCCCGGCCCGGCCCCCCCCCCCCCCCCAACATTCACTGACTGAAACAGATTGATTTCAAGCACAACTAAAGAAATAATCTATTTGGGACTTTGGGAAGTAACATCCTAAAAGATACTCACTCTGAAACGAGATCAGGTTTAAATCCTACCTGCCAAGAGAATGACTTAGAAGCTTTTTAAGATATGCAAACAACCTAGCTACAAACCCCTCCAAACAGGGATGTTTTCCATCTTTTTTACTGAAGATATGCCACCAGTCAAGAAAGAACAATTACTAAAAAGTAAAATAATAATAATAATAATAAAGGGGGAGATAGGGGGTGGAGTCCAGGACTTAAAACTCCTTCTAGATAAGTGTATAGCCTTTAACATGAACATTTACTGGCAAAAACAAAGGAACAATAATATTTTCAAGACAGACAAGCACTGGCCACCTTCAGAATGTGTCCAGTTGCCTTCTGGCAGGACTATCCTGCACTAGAACCAGTTGGAATTTGTTGCTGAAATATGAATGTTGTTAAGTTTGTAACTGACAATGTGGAACGATTATTAAAGGCTCATTTTGCCCTCTTCATGTTCCCTTCACAGTGTAAGTGCACATATCCTATCTCATTTTAATGCAATAAAGATGGTTTTGAAAAATAAATGCATTAATGATGCTTGAAGCTAGGTTTATCATTGAAACATAGAACCTTCAGGAGAAACTTAGGGCCAAAAGACATTTTGTACATGAAGATATCTTTCTCCTCTGGCCAGTTAGTCAAAGTGGTGAGTTTTTCTGATGACCCATGGGTGCACTTTCCTCAGAATCCAGACAGCCTGTGATTGAAGAGTCCCCTCCCCCCCCACCAAAGTGCAAGTAGATAACCAGGATCTACTGCTGAGACATGATATTTTCCTGTTGGAATAATTAATCAGAAATTAAGGAGAATCTTTAATCTTCACCAACACAAGCTTTATAACCTGTCCTTATCTTCCATTTTTTTCCCAAATGTCACCAATATACATCAGCAGAGTAAGTCAAAATGTATTCAAAGAGAAACCCTATTTCTGTAGTGGAAATTTCCTTTCTTTTTAATAGCTTCTTCTTGGGCATCCAGTCAACAGCACACAGGAAAGTTCTTGTGAATCTGCAGGCACATTAGAACTCCAATTTTAATAGCCACAATAACATTTCTACCTTTTATAATATTTTGTGTGTGTTCCAGCTGAAAAATAATAAAAAAAAATAAAGTTGTATTGTTTTGGAGCTTAATTTCATATGCTCTCAACTTCCTTCCACTTTCCCCACTGTGCCCCCTATCAGTAGACAGAAGAGGGAGTTCCTAGCAGCAGTGCTCTGAAGGACACGGACTGATCATGCAAAGGGCAGGGATGCGAGAAACTAAATTACACAACACTACAAGGCACCGTAGTGGTATTTTAGATGAAAACATTTGTGGGTGGGAAAGGCTGTGTCAAAACCATGCTAGCTTTTTTAGTTTGTTTTATTAAAAGAAATAAAAATATGAGCCCAAATTCATAATAAAAAAGACTGTTACAAAGCAGCTTCAATAGGAGTAGCAAAGTAGGTCAGACATCATTCCCAGTCCATGACTCAACTCCCAGCCAGAAATGCATATCGCATACTGAGGATCAAACACAGTCCCCCTATTTTATAGAAAATCCTCTCTGCTGCACTGCATGTGTCTGCCTGACCTTGCCACAAGGCAAGGGCCACACGAACAGAGCACTGGGGAGCAGTGCAAGAGACCACGGCAGCCCTGGAGCAGGACCTGCCTCCAAAGAAGAGCATTCCAATTTGGCGTTTCAATTTCCATCAAAGGTGTTGGTACACCTACCCTGTCAGGTTGCTCCCCACCTCACCATGCCAGCAGATGGAAATTATTCCAAGTATCCAACCTAGTCTTTTCTTTCTATAAATGAGGCAGTTTTGAACGACAGATGCACAGAAGTAAAAGATTTATGCCCAACCTTTTCCCCTTTTTAACCTTTCTGTCCCAAAACACCTGTGACACCTCTCATTGTCCTGTTTTTAATATTAAAGAAAGCATCTAATTGCAACATTTGCCCAGCCCCCATGGTTGCTTGCTGTTCCTCTGGCTTCCAGCACTTTGCTTGCATCTCTCCTAGTGTGGCTGACCAGAGCTGGATGCCGTGCAGTAGAGACCTCCCCTTGTTTGGGCACATTGCCCACTAGACATATCCAATCATACTGGGATGACAGCTTCAGTTTTTGCAGAATCATTGCATTGCTTTATGTTTTGACTGAGACCCCCTGAAATTTGCAGACCCTTTTTCAATATACTGGTAATCAGGCAGACATTTTTATTATGAACATGCCTTGACTTCTGAAGGGCAGCATTCTACACTTTGCCTTCAAATTTTGATTTATCAACAAATATAAATTGAAGATGGTTAGTTTCTATTGTCTTTTAAAAAAATAAAATCTAACTTGTTTCTATAACATGTCAGAAAGAGAGAGTGGATTTAAAATTGCACATGTTCAACAATGCTCAATAACAAGGCATTGAGCATTGTACAAACGAGCATATTTGATTTAATCAAAATAAGTGTTGTAGGAAAATCACGTAGGTTTAATTTTTGAAAAGCTATTAAGTTTCAAATTAAATGGAAGATTAAAATAAAAATGAGCTTTAGCTGTAAGTGGAGGCTAAATTTGGTCAATTTTTGTTGTTTATCTGTGCATAAAGTCCTTGCATTTACCATTTGACAAATCCTCTAATAAAATACTTGCTGCAATCAGGTGAAGTAGGTTATTAATGGTTCTAAAAAAGATATACAGGATTGCCTCATCCTGAGGCAATTAAGTCTGTGAAGTAAGTGTGTTTAATATCTCTGGGGACCTGACTGGAATGAAACAGGTGATCTTTCTACAATTACCATTGTTTCATTTAGTATTTCTTTAGTTTTGTTTGTTTGTTAACTGGAGAGTGACTCCTTGGTTTTTATTCCTTTTGTTAAGCCTCCAGTTTGGTGTCTTTCAAAGGCAGTATGTCCAATAAAAAGCAGAGAGGAAAAGTTTAAACACCATTGAAAAGCAACATAACATTTCACTTGAAGTCTTAGAACATCTCATTGCAGAGGACAGCCCGTATTTACTCTCAGTCACCAAAATCAGTGACTCAGTCCAGACCTCACTGCCTTAAGTCAACTTTTCAAGAAAACAGTTTGCCCATACCACCCACTCACTGCCTCCCCAGCTTTTTATCTTATTCCATGCTCCCCCAGGGGCTTCAGGGACTGATGGATGAAGGGGCAGGGAGTCAAGCTACCACACAGCCTTCCTGCTTAGCCCTCCAACACATCCTCATTTCAAAGAGATACTAACTTACATACAGATCTCAGCTTACACATCCCCCAGCTTCAGATATTTCAGTATGGAAAACAAATTATTTACCCTGATTTGTTTTCTGAGGGTTACATTCTGTATACATCAGGGTGTTGCTTGGCCCTTTGCTATAAAGAGAGAAATGAAAAATACAAGATTTTTTTTTCCTCTGCTGTGTTCTTTTTTTTCCCAGATTTATTAGTGGGGATGGTTTGTGGAGGTATGGTTAATTACTAGAGCTTATGGCCTGCTGTGATTGAAAGCTGATCTCGCCAGTTTAGGGTCTGCATTATATTTATTCTGTATGTAATTAAATCTGAATACCATAACTATGCATAATGTTGGAAAATAGTGAGATTTTTTTTTCCTTTTTCTAAGTGAAAGCATATCTGAAAGGTATTTTCTTCCTGCAGTACTGAATTTCTACAAAACACTCTGCACTTTGCACACACACCAACAAGCAAACAGTAAAAAGGTCAAAAGGGCATTCTAGTCTGTGATTTAGATAAAAACAAATGTTTGTTTATTAGATATGTGTGATCCATTAGAAATAAAGTAGGAATTCAAGCAAACTGTGATCAAGGTTATCCATATATCTTGGGGTATTCATAACATCACAGACATACTAAAGGCATGCAGAGAAGAGCCAACACAGCAGGGTGAACATGAGCAGCACATCCTGGAAGCAGCAGCATCCAATTGAACACAGGAGATCTGGCTCTGGAGTCCTTCAATTAAAACAAGTTGTGGGAGGCCAGGCCGCTGCTCTGACTATGGGGCTCAAAAATTCTCCTGATTTCCTTACCTAAGGAGAGGGGAACAGACTGATATGGGACAGTAGCTCAGAAGCTGCTTACCCTGAGGTAAATCAAGCAGAACACTGAACAGCTCACTGGACCATACCAGAATTAGGCCAGACATATCATATTTAGAGGGTCCAGGTTTTTTTGTTTTGTTTTGTCTTTCTCTGCTACACATAAATCTGCTGAGATCCCAGTTATTCACCAGTGTGACAGTGATCTGAAACTAGCGGCCCCTAGAATATCAGAAATCTTTGGTCTGGAAATTTATCTCATTGCCTGCACATACAGAGGATGTTCAGAAAAACACATTTGGTATGTGATCTAATGTCATGAATGACACAGTCAGTCAGGAACACTCAAAAAAAAAAAAAAGTAGGTACAAGCCAAAGCAAAAATAACTAGAACAAATCCACAGTCCTTCACAATAGCAAAGAAATCAGATCCTAGGGCACTCCAAGCAAGACATGCCAGGTTGGCATGTTAACCAGGAAATTGCCTTTCAGGCTTAAGAAAAGGAACAATGTACAAAAAAATGACATTTTTTTCCCAAAGAACAAAGTCACAGCCCCACTCCCCAAAGTACTGAGCATAGGGCAATGGTAAGTCAAAAAAAAAAAAAAAAATCATTGAAGATTCAATGTGTGAAATACTTCTAGGAGGACCTTAGTGTCTAGAAAGGTCCTTTTACCTAGTCCTGTCACAAAAAGTAAGGATTAGACCTGCCTCTATGAGGTACAGATAACACCATAAATCATTCAAATGCCCAAGCACTGCATTACTAACAACTCTCTTTTTTGGAAATAAGGCTATTGTGTCCAGGGCCACAGCCGCTAAAGGCTCTTTGAAGAAGCAATCAGCACACTCATGTTTCTGACATATCAGCAGACATCCATTTTCCATCCTTGCCAGCCTGCAGATGCATAACTGAGTAAGTACTTGAACAGTCAGACTCAATCTGTGGATCAGAAAGCAGAGTGAACCATCCCTTGTGGGACAAAATTAACTGTGCAGGTGTCAGCAAGGCTGTTTGCACCAGCCATCACCAGCACTTTAACAGAACCAGATGTACCAGCTACTACAGCTACTTTTTTCCAGCAGCCTCAGCTACATGCTGCACAGAAGCCAACAGCTGCTAAAAGAGAGAGAAGAAAAATAAATCAAAAAAAAAAAAAAAAAAAAAAAAAAAGAAAAAGAATAGCATATCCTCTGATATATCAGAATGACATTGATTTGCCAAAAGACATTACCTGCTCTTTACCAAATTGGATATCAGCCTCAGAGAGGGGAGAAAGACCAGGCAAGGACAAGTCACCATTTGCAGCCTGTAGAACCCAGGACCAAGTCCTAGCACCACAGAACCAAGCCCTAGCACCAGCTTGCAGTCTATGCCATGGCCTCAACCTGCAGTCCATGGCAGGGCAAAAGCACAAACTCTTTCCCACCTGCTATCCACTGGTTTCATCATAACATACATCAGCCCACATTTACTTTCTGAATAACCAAAGACCAGGACTCCAGGGAATGCCAAGGAGAATATTTGCCCAATAGGTTGGACTCATCCTTCAAGTCGTAGTGCATGAAGAAGTGGTAGCCCATGAGAAACATCAGAGGTGTTTATTTACTGCCTCTTTTATAGGAGCTCTGCAGAGCTCTGTTTAAGGCTGCCTTCAGCCATCCCATCCCTGTAGCCAAGGATTTTGCCCCAGCTACTTGCAGCACTGCAAGGTGACATCAAATGTAACAGAACAGAGGTCTTATGGACAGTCTGTCTTTCTAATGAGCTCTCTACAATTTGTGGATCACATATAGAAAGGAAGTTTCAATTTTTTATTTCTTCAGATTCCCTTTTTCCCCCCTTTTTTGGTGCTGAACATGTTCAGATAATCTCATTAAATAACATATGATAAGCCATAGAGAGGATAAGGAATCTTATTCCCAGCTACACAAAGTGCCATCCTGCATCAAACTAGGTCTGCCAGCTTTTGCACAAGTAACATTACACAAGATTTTCCCCTTTATTTTTATAAAAGAACACATGCACCAATATATATATATGTAAACCCTTCCTGTGACTGTCTCTACAAGCAAAATCCAAGTTGCAAGGCTATTTCCTAGACAGAAAACCACGACATTTTGAAAGACTAACAAAAGAACAAATAAGTTCTCAGTATACGAAAGCAAAAATGTCAGTATCCATCCTCCATAATAATAGTAATTTCATAAATTGTAGGGTTTATATGAGTTATACAGACAATTAATACATTTCTGAAAAAAAATTAGCCAGAGGAGAAAAAACTTTGAGAGAAAATCACAAACATGCTGAAAGTCCCTCAACACCACCACCACCTCACATGTAATAATTATGTTGTCATTTGTGCTCAGAGAGAACAAACAAGAAAAAGGCACACATCCCTGACTTCTCCAAAGAAGATGTTTGTTCAAGAAACACAAAGTAGGAAACATTTTCACAAATCTTATTGTGCCCAAGAGAAGCTGTGAGCTGCACAGCAGACATTTACAATTGCCAGAACTCCACTCTAAATGACCTATTCAATACAAACAACTGTCTGGCATCGTAATTGCTGCACTGCTCATGTGCTTGTGTTTATCTTTTCAAAACATATACAAGACAAACTTTTCAAAATGAAATTATCACAGGTGAAGCTTATTATTTGTGTCACATAGCAAATGTTGTGACTATTTTCACAGCGCAAGATGGAACTGAAATCCCTGAATTTTGACTGCATTTTGTTAAAAAAATAAATGGGTGCTTACCAGTAGTTTAAGATAAATGACTGATCTTAAAGCCTTGCTATAATTAAATGTGAAAAGAAACAACATGTTGATGAGTCATGCATATGGTATTTATTTTGTACTGCATTCCTCCCAGCCTGATTTTTGCTTCCGAATTTGCTGTCTTCTAGAATTCATGGAATTGTTCATACCTACAGATCATTTTAGCCTCTCCTCAACCCAAAATGGCAATAAAGGATTGGTTTAGGATTTGAATTTATTTTGATATAGTTCACTGTGACTGAGGCTGCTAGAATCACTTTTTTTTTTCCTTTTAAATGAAAAGTGAGAAGTTGATCCACAAATATGCAACAAGCAGGAGGGGTAATACCATAGCAAAATCCATACCCATCAACCTGTGAAATACATGAAGCTTTCTTCACATCCACTGTTTAAACAGAACCCCCACAATGACTTCACTTGAGAGTGTGCATAAGAACAAATGGTGCAATATCTCAAAATTTAAAACATACAATATGTTTGCAAATTATTTCCATAAGTAAGTTAGTAAATGGAAAAGAAAAAAGTTCAAATCAAAGCAGAGGAAAGAGGGGGAGTTCTTCACCAAACACCTTGTCTCCCAGTAAAAAGAATGTTTCAGGTTCATATAAGAAAAAAAAAAAAAAAAATCATTTTAAACTCTAAAGCTGTACCCGTTGCTACCAGGTGGATATATCTGGAATGGTACTGCTTATGGGAAACGCTTGGATGACAACTAAATTCCAGGGAAGAGCACTGTTGAGCTGTTTTCTGCTTTCCATTAGAAATAGTTCTCTCCATATTTCCCACCACCCCTCGTAAACTTCCTCCAATACATTAAGAAACCAAGATAATATATACTGGTTTTCTTCAGCCCCCTGTTGTGAAAGAGCTTGTTGTTTGATTTCAGAGCCACACATATTCAAAGTCAGTTAGGTTTCAGCATTTGGTCAGGTGCTGATTCTCATCCCCAGCAATCTGGTGGGTAGAATAATTAAAACTAAGAAGCTTGGACATGTCCAACAAGAACACCCACGCTGATTTCAAAAATTAGACCCTTCACTTGCTTCAGGAAAGCTATCAACTCTACAGTTATAGATTTTCAAAGTTAGGAATATCTCAGTACCTCAGGACACGGTCTGAAACAACCTCAGTGGAGCACACATTAGCTGGAGACCTGTGCAGTATTCAGTCCTCTCACCTAGCAAAGTTCTCCCTTTCACTTGGCTTGTCCTTTATTGCTTAATATGATAAGTACATGATTAAATACTTAAAATACTCCCTCTGCTGCCAAAGTCTGCCTTATTATCCTCAAAGCTAGCCTTGCTTGTTGGGAGCAGTGGCAGAGCAATTCCTCTTGTGAAAGCTTCTTCCCCTTGAACATACTGATACTACAAGATTAAGTTCTCTGGCTTTATTTTTCATTAGTGCTGAACCTGACATTGCTCTTACCTAGGTGATATAGGATACAGCCAGAGAGATTTAAAAGTGGCTCTCCTGCCTCAAGACAGGATCCCCACACTTCTATCACACCTAGATGTTTGTTTGCCTTCACCACAGCTGGAGCCTCAGCAGCCTTCCAGGTCAGCCCCAGCACTCAGTGCTCTTTGCATCTGGAAACCTTGCTCTACCTCCAGCCCAAGCCCCCTTTGTTGTAGTTTAAGCCCCTTTCTCTCTTCTCCAGTCTGCAGTGAATTAGGAAGTGTTCAGCTCCTTTTCTTATTAATATGTATATATTTTTAGTGTAGTCAGAGGCTCTCCTAAGCTGTCATCCTCTCCAGGATGAGTCTTATTTGTACTATCTTCCTTCACAAATTGTGCCCTAGAGCTGTGATCAAACATGAATTTCTTGAACAGTTTCCTCATTTCCCTTTATTTAAAGCTCACCTCCTGATAACCCTTCAGTTATCCTCTGTCACTTAGCAGGAGCTTTAGAGAAGGAGAGGCTCTGCTCTCTCCTGTATATAGCCATGGGTCAGACCCTCAGGTGATATACGTTGGCACAGGGCTATGCCTAATGCAGGTGCTAAGTAAATTTGGTGGGTGGGATAGTTTTCCTCACTGTTGGCTTAGAAAAGATGAGCTAGGGAGAAAGGTTAGGTTTCTTTTGTTTCAATAGTAAGAAAGTTATGGTTCTTGATTTGCTCATATACGAGGGGAGGGCGCTATTTAGGAGACTTGTGTGTTGTTAAATTAAGGAATCCATAAGAGGCGCTCCTGGATTTGTAAGGGACATTTTAGTATCGTCTTTCTGCTCAGCTGGGGTTTGTTAAACAAGCAGCACCGTGTTACATCCCTCTGGGAAATGGGCTGCTTTCTGCGCAAAGCACTGGTTCTTTACTGAAACTTGGAGGGTCAAAAGAGGGCTGTCCTCTGGCCACTCACTGTCGGGTAACAGGAGCCTGGAGGAGGAAAAAAGTAATTCTTACTGGTTCTGCGCTAACACGCTCCAAGACACATGACAGAGAAAAATAAATAAATAAATAAAAGTTAAAAAAAAAAAATCGAAGAGCGCTTAGGCTGCTGAACTGATGCTGCCTGGTCCCAGGAGAGCCCGGGGGGGTCAGGGCCGGGGCTGGTGGGGCGGCGAGCGGCAGCCCCGAGCCCCGCAGCGGGTCTGCCGCGGCAGAGACGGGGAAGCTGCTCGGGAAGGACCGCACTGGGCGAGGATGAAACCCAAGGAAAAGTGCGTCTCTCTCCTGGCTTAGGAAAAGTTGACATCAACTTAGTTGAAAAGTAGGTTAATTAGTAGTGTCTGACAGAGCTCCCCAGCAGTGACTTACTTCAGGTGCCGCACATTACTGCTTTTACTGCTACGCTGCTGAAAAAGGCTTTGTTTTCACCTAGCTTTGTAGCCTCAAGTGTCTGAATATTGATTAACTCTGGGTATTTGATTTCTTTGAAATGCTCTTGCATTATTCCAATAAACCGCATCCTTTAATCGGGTTATATTTTTAATACGTAATTAAAATATTAACAGCCCTTTGCTACCAGAAGTGTGACCCTTGGCAATGAAGTCGGTTCCCCGTTTACCGTCAGGGCTCACCGATGCCCCTCAGCGGGGGGATGAGGCTGGCCGTGGCCAGAAAACTCCCTCGGGGACCTACCCCAGGCAGGGGGTGTTTTTCTCATAGGAAAAACTGAAATATTTACATTCCTCAGAGGGTCTTGGAGAGCTCGGCCGAGTCCCAGCCCCGGCCCTGGCCATAGGAAGCCCGTAAACCTTCCCACTTCCGAAGATGTCTGGGGAATCGCCCCGGAGGGCAGCAGTCTCCAGCCTCCCCCTTGGCCCCGCGGGCTGCTGTCCTGCTGACGGGGCCCGACTCTTGTCGCGACAGGCGTAGTGTCGCGACGGAGGGGCGCGGGGCGCTCCGTGCTGCCCTTCCGCGGGCGCGCAGAGCCGTGGCCAGCCCCCAGCCGGGCGAGCAACGCGGCGCCTTTTGCTTAACGTACAAGCCCGGGATGCGCTCAGCTTTCCAAAGGCCTCTGGTACGGTTCTCTTCCTTTCTTTTTTTCTTTTATTAATTGAATGAGGACACGCAGGGGAAGGCATGCAGGGGTAATGGTAATCGTGGGATTAAACGGGGGAAATAAAGGAGTTGCTGCGCGGTCGTTCCCGCTGCTCAGGCGTCGCTGCACACAGCTGCCCAGCACCGGTGTCCCGCGCAGCAAGTTTCTCTTTCCTCCTCTGCCTTCTCGGAAAGTCTGCGGACAGCTTTTTGATCCCCAGCAGCCAGAGAACCCCTGCCCCTCGCCTGTGTTTAATCTGTCATTTTCTCCCCCAAGGGCTGTGCCAAAGCGTGCTGGTTGCTCTCCCCGCGTAACGACCCCTGGCAAGGCGCAGCTCCTCTCGGAGGAGGAAGCCTAGCGGCGAGAGCCCCCCGCAGAAGACGGGCTGGCTAGCTCGGGGACCGGGCGGCACCGACCCCATAGAACAACCCCTGAAGCTCCGCGGGAAGGGGAAGGAACAAGGGTCGGGCCCAAGGGGCCAGCCGGGGCCCCAAGGATGAGTTTTGCCTGGGGGTGCGTGCCCCTCTCTCAGCAAGGAAATGCAAAACCCGCTCGGAGATGTCCTCCTCCTGCAGGGCTCAGCCGTACCTGCCTCGCTGTCTGACGCAAGGCATCGCTCTGGGTGGGAAGGGGGCCACCTCAGCTGCTCCCTTCTGAAGCCCTGGGCCCCACCTTGATGCGGTTTTCTCTTCCCTGTAAAGTCAAGGAAAATCAAACCCAGTTGTCTTGATCTGATTAAAAAGATGCAAAAGATGTACCAGATCAACTCCAATCTCAGCAGAATTGTCCTTGTTTCAATTTCCTCTTAAGCCTATTGCTTTTTCTTCTCAGGCAGGCAGCCGCTCAGCTGCTGTTTTAATGTGCGGGGTAAAATGTAAGGTCATCGGGGTTTTCCTGTGCTCTAGGAAACTTTTTTGTTTGTTTGCAGGGTGGTGAACGAGAGAAGTCCCCAGCCAATCCGTCTCCCATTAGAACATTTGTAACTTAGACGCTGCCTGTTGACTTCACCTAGCTGTGTCGGGGAGGGGTTACGGGAAAATGCCTCTCAAATATTATAATAATAGTAAAAGAAACACATAAAAACAAATGTTTAAGAAAAGCTCCAGCCCTCAATTCCCACTCCCCCCTCTCCCCCCCCCCCATGAAATCCAAGCACTCCTTTAAGTGGCCAGGTTGGGACGGCTGGGGGTCTGCTCTGCTGGAATCACAGGCTTGTCCGCGCTATTTATACCGTATTCTCCAAAGCTTGCAGGCTTCATGGATAAGAAGCAGACTGTTCCTGGAATCGGTTCAGAACGTGTTCTGATGTACAGATAAACTTCTGGAAAATATCTGATGACTGTGCCCAAGTGCTCTGACCCCCCTCCCCTCGATGAGAATAAAGCGATAGCGTTCGACTTAAAGAAAGCCGCAGAACTTAATTATTTCGATGCTTTAATGGTTATAGAATCTGCAAAACACTAGTATTAATTTAGACGCTGGCATCTGGTTTCACTGAAATCCATGTCGAAAGCGCACACTAACCCTGCCTTCCCGGCTGCTCCCCGCGCACGACGGGGGTGCGGGCGTAGCGTCCGGGAAGGTGCCGCGCTCGGAAGTGGAAGGAGAGGTCACGGCGGGCCCAGCTCGGGTGGGAGATCGCCCCGTCCCCATACCCCACGGGCTTGTCGCACCTGGGGCCCGCCTTTGTCCCGCCGTGTGTTTTCAGCACCGTGCGCGCACGCCCCCGGGGCCGCTTGTACGCGCTTCCGAAATCATGCAGCGGCGTGACTAGAGTCAGCTTTTTTTTTATTATTTTTTCCGATTGTGAAACCTTCGCTTTAACACAAAGAGTCCCCTTAAATCACGGCAATGACAGACTTGAAAGAGAAAATTGGTAATGTTAATAAATGGAGTTTACTGGGAAGATGACATTTAGAAAGGGATGAGCCGTCTCATATTTAATTTTCGCTGGTGAAACAAGACAATTCTAAAAGGCTACATATGAGACGATTTTTATTAAACATTTGTACTATTTTGGAAGCTCAGCCATAACTCATTTGCACTAAAATTTAACGACTTCGATTCATCAGAAAAGTTTGCGCTTGGACTCCACTTCAAAGGCAGAACAACAACTCCAATGACAGGCTATAATGCTTTTCCCCTTCTGATTTGCAGTGGGTTGCTGTGTTCTTGTGCCCAGACCGAAGATTCATATTCAAATCCCGAAGACATAAAATTTAGGCTTTCACATTTGTCTTTTCCAAACCGAAACTTGACTAAACCAGAGTCCAGGATCAAAAGCGCGCAAGAGCTATCAATTTCTCAGGGGACTGCAGCAGCCACTTGCCGCATAGCTACTCTGACAATGTTGCGGGCAATCTGGGCAACATTGGGCAACACGTGTTGTCCCTGGGAGCCGAGATGGATTGTTTATCCTTAGGTTTCCCTGTCAGCTCCGGTTTGACAAAAGTTGTGCTTCAAGACTGTTTCTCGGGAAGGGCGAGCGAAGCTTAACTTTTGACATCCTTTGCCTACCTTGGGGTGGGGTTGGAGATGAGCAGACTTTGGGAAGTACGTTTGGGGTTTTGGTACTGCTCCCACATTGGCTTCGGTTTCTCTCTTTTTTTTTGCTACGGACTTTCTGAAGTGACCTGGGCGAGGAGGGAGGCGTGCGGAGGGTTCCAGGTGGCAGTGACTGGTCTTTGCCCGAGGTCGAGGGGCGGTATCTCTCCCTCCAGGTGCCTCAGGAAGAGGTGACCGGAGGAGCAGTGGCTTTTTGCGAAGGGCGCAAACCAGCTGGGAGCCAGCGGGGCCAACCCGGTGCAAAAACCCCCGCCGCAACCCGGTTGGGTTTTCCCTGCCCTGGCACGTCATCTTCTGTCAGAAAAAGGCCCTTTTGTGTGCTCTCCCTTCTCTTGCCGCTGCCGGCCCCATCCCGAGCCACTTGAGCCAAGCACGGCTTTGCGCACGGGGACGGAACGGGCCGCGAACAGCCCGGCCTGGGGCTGGGCTCGGGACTTTAAACGAAAAGAAAAAGGCTGGTTGCTTCTTGATCTTTTCATTTCCTTTCCCTGACCTGGGAGAAATCCCCCTGCCCGTCCCTTACACTTTAAGCCATGTCTGCGGGATTCCGACTAACCCTAGATCTGTTTTTTAAAACGTATTTAAGCTGCAGAAATTGCTGACACATAAATAAGTCATCAAGGCTCTCGGAAGCTCATGAATCTTTGACTGAAGTATGTGTGTGACTTACACACTTGTTCCACGTCGTGATACTTTAAAAACTTTCACAAAGACGACTCTGGACAAAAAGCACCTCTGTTTAACAAGATAATTCTTTCTTTCAGTTTTATTTCTATTTTCAACTTCCTATTCTTTTGTCCCGTGACATGGTGCTTTTTTCCCCCTCGGGGACTCCTTTCTCTTCTTTCTCCCCTTCTATTCTGAACTGTTTTACAGCCCCGCTTTGTTACTGTCAGGAAAAAATGTCTGGAGAGCCCTGTCTCCTAAAGGAACAGAAAAGGGAGGACTGGAGCTGCAATGTTGCCTATGCATGCAGAACATCCCAATCTGTTTTTGTGCATTGAGTTGGGGAGAGGGCAGCAGGGAGCGTGCACCCAGCCTCAGCCCGGACAAAGGGAGGCTGGACAGCTGCGCACCCGCCACAAAAGATTGACTCTTCTGTCAACTCTGTTTACTTAGTGTTGTTTCTGACCTCTGTGCTACACTTGTTGCTAATACATATGCTTATCAAACCATTTTAATTGGCTTTCATCATAACATTAGTCCCAGCATTTTTTTCTGCATGTGTTTCCAAACAACTTAATTGACTTCTCCAATATTCATCTTCTTGGGCTCCATACAACGGGACTCTTCCCCCGCGCCTCCCAGCCCCCGGGAAAAAAAAAAAAAAAAAAAAAAAAAAAAAAAAAAAAAAAAAAGGCCCAAGGGCGTCTGGGCGGAAAGAGCTAAAGAGCTGCACCTTTCTGCAGGGGTGGCTTGGCAGGGAGGCGAGCAGAGGCAGGGGTGACCCTCTCCCCGAGGGGAGAGCCGTGTCGCCGCTGTCGCAGCGGCCGTGCGTGGTGCAGCGGCAGAGAGATGCGCGCAGATGAGTGAGCTGTCTCGTCCCACCGGGAGCTCGCTTTTGTTTTTCGCCGCTCGGAGGGCCGCTGCCGGTCAGAGGAGACCCGGCCTCCCCCATAGGAGCTGCCTTGCAGCGCCATGTCCGCCAGCGCCGGGCTCAGCAGGCGAGCAAGGTCCGCAGGCTCGTCCCCTGCGCGCACGGAGCCTCCACGCTCGGCGCAGGTACTGCGCGGGGTTCGCGCTCCCTCCCCGCACCCAAAATGCGGGGCAGAGCTGAGGGTCCTGGACCTCGCCAGGCTGGAGGGGCGACCTGCTCCCCCAAATCACATCACTCTGAACCCCCCGCCCCCTCAGCCTGCATCATCTGGATCAATTGCTTTGCCTGAGCCTTCCTCCCTATCACCACCCTTCTTTTGTTTTTAGGGTTGTGTTTTTTGTTGTTGTTGTTGTTTTGGTTTTGTTTTGTTTTTGCAATTTCGTAATTAATTGTTACACTCGGGTTTGTAATGGCAACAATCCTGCGAGGCCGGATGGTTGGTATGATTTGCTTTCTTTAGCGTTTCTCCCCCTTCGCGAGCATTGTTTGCGGTGACTGTCTGGGCTCAGATATGATGTTGGGACAGCGCCTCCCATGAAATGGCAACAGAGGCCTGAATAAAGAAGGGTGGAAAAAAAGTACTTTGTAGTCTGCATCGTCCATCTTTAATTCAGAGACGCATCTATACTCCTGGGAGCGCCGCCTTTGATCTCTTTGATTTTTACACCAGATCTGTTATGGACTAAAATTCCTAGGTTTTCCATAGAAACATCTCCATTCCTTCGGGATATTGATGTTTTCTTCTTCCTAGGGGTTATGATATGGTAAATCAGATTCAGAAAAGCACGGACAATGCCAGCATTCATGGGTCGGGGGGCGGGGGTGTGGGGGGGGAGCCTCTCTCTCTTCTCCCAATGAATCAAAATATTGTTTATTCTGTTGCTCTTTAAGCCCAGTCACTTCAGCTGCCTTTCAGTGCCTTCAACTCTGGAAGAGGGGCAGCAGCAGCAGCAGCAGCAGGTTGCGTTGCCATGGGGACCCTACTGTATGGCAGCAGCGCCAGCCCCAAAGACAATGCCTCGCAAAGGGGCTTGAAAAGTGAGGTTTCTCCCTTTGCCACGCAGCCACTTCCGATGGAGCAAGCATTCTCCTTTCAGGACTCTCGTCTTGTCACTAGAACAATGTCTATCTTCGCCTGCCAATTTTTTTTTTCTCTATCCTGCCTTTGATCTATAAAAAATCAAAAGAACAAAGTCAGGGGAGAATAGGGGGCTTTTTTTGTTGATGATGCACAGAACAGGCTTTTATAATTTGCGCCTACTTTTGTGCCTGAGGATTGCAGGGGCAGGGAAGGAGGGCAGTTGATTTGTGTGCTGGGCTCTCTCCAGCCCCGCTGACCCCGGGCACGACGTGTGCCAAAGGCCCCCTCCCTCTCCCCACCTCCTCCCCAAAGCAGCCAGAGGAGAGACGGGTGCTGCCCAGCTCGGCTGTCCCTTGGCCTTGGCCCTAAGGCTCTGCTGCAGCCTGGGACCTTACCACCTGCTGGGCCCAGGCCACCACAGGAAGGCACTGACCCTGCCCAGGGCCAAATTAGGATAGCCTGAGCCTACTAATTAATGCTGATATCAAGAACAGAGGTGGGTGCAAATAACAGCATACCCATCATAGATTGTAATAGATTGTAATGCATGATGCAAAATGAGGCTTTTTTTCAAGTCATGATTTTGTGTGAACATTAGAGGAATCAATGTGACACTAATGTCCTTTTCTTAGAAATCAGACACATGTGGACAGCATGAGGCCCTGAAATGCTGAAGTCTTGGCTTTACCTGCCAGTAAAGCAAAGCAACTGGAGTGTCCATGCAAACATGCAAGTATGTGTTTGACTTCTCTGTAAATGGCAACAGGCACTGTCACATATGTGTAAGACAGGCTGTAAATAATTCTGGAGAAAAAACTGGGCCCAGTTCTGGTTCCATCTATGAGCGGCTGGTTGGTCTTACACATGACACTACACATGTAACCCTCCTGGAATTAAACCTAATCACACGGCTTGGTTCCTTTCCTAGCTTTGAGCAGTGGGAAGTGTTGATTTCTCCAAAAGGATTGCATTACAGCTACTTCCTCTTCTGTAAAAAGCCAGCTAAGGAAATAACAGAAATGACTAGTCTGTGCTGTATCAGTTACATTGGCCTTGGCGCCCATACATGTTCCCGTATGATTTGGTGATTAACTCCAATACAGACTGGTTTCCTACTTTGTTGGAGTCAATTTTGGGGCAATACAATACAACAGGCTGGGGAGAGAGTGAGAATTAGAGGAAGGTTTGTTAAATTTCAGCATCCTTGGTGAGAGCTTGTTCGGTCTCTGGCTTCCTTTTCTTATTTATTTTCAAAAGGAACTCCTCGGTTTCCAAACCTCCAGCTAAAGTCAATGTAAAAGTGCTTCTGCCCACACATCTGGTTCTGTGTTTCTTGAGAACGCTCACTCCAGTCTGCAAGTGGAGGCAGAGGCACCCTGGCCAGAGGGCTGGGAGCAGGGTGGGTGCTGGGCTGGCTGCAGAGGGCTCAGGTGCTTCGCTCCTGCCTTTTTGCCAGACAGGCATGAAACAGAGACAACACTCAGCCTCTTCCCAGCATGGGAGACTCTCAGGTGGGCACAAGGGCCACAACCTGTGCTTTTGGCACACCAACTAGCCAAGTCTCCACTGCTGCACCTGCTTGGCATCGCCTCACATTTCCAGGTGTCCCCCAGCACCTTCCTTAGGCTTACATGGGGCTTCTGGTTCCCTGGTCCCATGTCCAGCCCACAGCACCCCCAGCTCTGAGCCAAGGATCAGGCCCTTCACCATCTGGGGCATCCCCACTCGCTGGGGTCTGTGCCCAGGGACTGCAGAGGGGAGCCAGCTGTAAACACAGTTTCCAAGGCAGAAGGTTTATATGGCATTGGGAGGACTCAGGGACCAAAGCACCCACTTGCAGGCAGTATCTGGGCATTGGGGAGAAGGAGAAGAGAAGGGGGTTGGGCTGCGTTTCACCTGTCTGAAAGATAAGCACTGGGAGAAGATGTAGCAGGCCTAGCACTGGAGATCAGCCCCCCTTCTCTCTTCCTCCCCCCGGTTCCCCAGGGAACTGGCTCCCACCCTATCTGGTCACATTCTCTTTCCAAGATTAATTTTTGGGTCAGGGTGGATCCACCATTGTGTCTGCCAGCAAGTGCCTTTCTCTTTCTCTTCTGTTTTGTTGTTGTTGTTGTTGTTGTTGTTTTGTTGTTGTTGTTGTTGTTTTTAAGTGCGCCTCAGTCAAATTTCAGGCCCCCTCTCTTCCCTCCTCCCTCATCTTATGGGGCGGAGGCTGCTACCCGGCTCTGTCCTTCTGGGCTGCAAGGCATCAGCCATGCCTTTTAACAGTACAATTATGCACACTCCCTAAATGTTGTTTTAATAACAGCGTTTGAAAAATGCCACAGCGGGTCGGTGTTCAGAAAAGCAAGGAGATGCCTGGGGCAGCTCTCTCCCTCCCTCACACACGCACAGACACACCCCGGGTAGCTTTTTTTTGCGGGGGGGCACCGGGGGCACAGTGAGACCCCCCCCCATGTCCTCGTCCAGGTGATGCCGCGGCCACCCCTGCCCAGGGGAGGGAGCGGGGCGGGGGTGGAGGGGGAGAGACACGACGGCAGCTGGGCTCACAGCCCCCGGCCGAGCCGAAGGCGAGGGGATGTTGGATCTCCGCGCCTGCTGTACCGGAGAGGATTGGGACCGCAGCATAGCACCAGGGTGGGTCGGGTTGGGGGGATCGCCCAGCGCTGGGCAACCCGAAACAGGAGGAGAAGGGGGAGAAGTGGGAGCAGCCCCCGGTGCCCACCCTGTGGGCGGCGCCCCTGGGGGCACCCCCTCATCCCCGGCACTTGTCCCTGCTCGGCTCCCGCTCCCGCAGAGACCCACAGAGCCTGGCACTTGTTTTCCTCCCAGAGTCGCCGTGTAACGGGGTGCTGCGAAGGACACCCTGACACCTTCTTATCTCTATTTTTCTTCTTTGGACAGGAAATGTGTGTGTGGAAGGGGGGCGTGGGTCGAGATCGTAAATTTCATTAATTACTTGCAGATTGTACAGAGTATATTCAAGCTTTCATGACAGCTTCTGGAGACATAACGACTGGACAATATTGCCCGAACAGTACTAAGTCTCTTTAACTACTACAAAGAAATCAGCAGGTAATTATAGACTCGATTGTATACATAATAGACATCGGAAATCGGAGAATAACTGTAGGCAGAGATTCTGAACCAGAAGAGGAATTGTTGTGCTTCAAACACCCATACAATAGCTCCTCATTGTGCGGGGTGTCTTATTCTAATTAGAGATACCTGCACAGCATAGCAAACATAGGAGAGAAACGCACATCCTTGATTCCTTGATCTTCCTGCCAGTAAAACTCATCCTTTAAAAACTGAAGGTATAAAGACAAAGAAAGCCATCCCTGAAACGGGCGGTGATGCTAAGTTCTGCCCTGTGCCTCTGGAAAGACCGCTTTTCTGGGCAGAACGAACACGACTCGTTTGGGGGGATTTCTGGCAGGGGCTGCTGGCAAAACAACTTTCCTCAAGGTGCCCAGAGAATTACCTATAGCACAGAGAAAGTTAATAAATGTAAACGAGAGCTTGGCCAAAATTAACCGAGATCAACAATCTCTTTGGGAAAATATCGAGTCCTCATGTCATATAGAGTTTATAGTATTTAAAACTATTTTTCTTGGCTTAAGGAAAAATAATAATAAAAGGCAAGCTTACTCTTCTTTACATAAAGGAATATATATATATCTAATGCCGAGATCACTACTTTAAACAAATGTTTCTGTTTTGAAATCCCTCTCCCTGCGCAGAGCCACCCGTCTCTCTTTTCACCGGCAATTCTTCTTCCAACAGCCCCTAACTCCCAGCAGAACCACAGAAAACCCTCCTAAAAAACTTTCCTGACTTTGATGCCCATTTCAGCAGAGGGCTACCTGGTTTCCTCCAGGTGCACTTTTCCAACGAGTTACCTGGGGAAGAGGCAGTGCGGGGCACGCTCATCTGCAGCCCTGCAGCGCCCGTCCCCGCCGGGTTGAGCCCTGCTCTCCCCGCCAAAGGGAGCGGAAGTGGTGTGCACACAACTTGCCTTTGAATTCTCATCTGGCCTTACGGTTCACTTTGGTCGTTTTGCCTCTATGGGTAGGTGCTCTGTTATTCCAGGTCATCAGTGACCTACAAGCCTAAGAGAACGCGTGTCCACATCAAAAAGAGCCACACAGAAGCAAATCATCTAAAGGATCAGTTCAGCCTATAGGGAAGGTTTGGTTCTGCTAGGTCAAGTTTGGCTCTGCCAAAAAGCGGAGCAGTGCAAAGCCGAGAAGTTTCAAATGCAGGGCTCCTAACCCTCGGCAGAAGCCCCGAGCAGTGTCCGGGCACAGAAGCCACTCGCTGCCCTGCCCTTTGCAGGGATTTGGGTTTGTGCTGCAGCCCAGCCCGCTGCTCGGGGTGAGCAGGGCTAGCAGAACTGGACACACGCTTCACGCTTATCTGTGTGAGGAGAAATAAACTCATCAGGGAGCAGTCAGACTCCAAATAAATTAGATTTGGATTCCTTTCATTTACAAATGGATTATTTGCGAAGTCCGATTGTTATTTTTCTAAAGATCATTTACTACATTGCTGTAAACGAGATAATGTAATTGATAGTTTAAAAAAAAAAAAAAATGATTGATAGAAATAAATTCTCTATATAACTAGCAACTAGTAACAACTGAATATTTTCTGCAGTGCTTTCCAATCCGGCTCTTATAACAAGCGTTTCTTCTAAGCTACGTTGCTGATTTCTCCCCATCTATTTGGTTTTAATGCCATGTTAACGTTAGATCTAAAGCAGGATGTTCATGTAAATATGGATCAACTTCTTTTTTTTTTTCTCTCTTTTTTTTTTTTTTTTCAAAATGCTTCTGACTAAATAGTGCCGAGAAAATAAAACACAGAGGGAGAGAAGGAGGGGAAGTTGTGTAGTTGTGTTTCCCAAAATTGATAGTAAAAAAAGGTCCTCAAAAATCTCCAGATGAAGACAGTAAAGGTAAATCAAAGCAGAGCAACTGTTTGCAATCCCACTTGTACTCTTCCTGTTGGGCTGCGCAGTATTTTACTGAGTGGAAGCCCCAGCAAGATGTGCAGGTATCCACTTACATTGCAAACTGCACCGGGGATAAACATTCTGTTCCAGGGAACAGCTTTATCACAGGCTTCCAAACAACAGAGTAGCCTTTCAAACAAAAGCCCCACGTCAGGTGGTATTTTGTTCGTGACCGCCGCCCTGCCCACTCCCTCGGAGCAGCGGCTGTTCCCTGTCCCGTGTCCCCGCTGCCCCCCGGCCCCCCGAGCTCGCACCGGGCGGGGGACGCCGAGCCCCCGTCGGACAGCCCCGACGGAGCGCCTGCCGCTGGCTCCAGCCCAGCTCCAGGTCCCTTCTGTTCACGATTTTTCGCTTTTTTTGGAGGACGAGACTTTCAGCGAGCAAATTCAAGTACAAAACGCTCCCATAGAATGGCAACTTTTTTTTTTTTTTTTTTTGGCTGAAGTTTTGCGGTCTTTGCCCAATCGCGGCGACGTCGGTTCGTGGGTCAAGTGTAGGAGGGTGCCTGCCTCCATCCTATCGCCTGTGTCATCTAGGAATTTCTCAGGTGCGTGGTCGTGTGTCAGCCCGCACACCTCTCTGCCATCAGCCTCTCCGGCCAGCGCTTGAGCTCAGCCCCTCCACGAGCCGATCCCAAAGGCGCGGCTCGGCAAACCACGCTTTGCACGGGGCAGAAAAAGAATCTGTTGCTCGCCCTGACCACGATTTGGTTTTCTGCCTTTATATTCTAGTCCGGCTGCTCGTTGGTTTCGGTCCGGTTTGGGCTTTTTTAAGCCGACTTTTATTCTACGTGTTAAATGGTCGGCTCTTTAACCAGCAACTAGCAATCATCAGACATTAATTTATACGGCTTTTACAAATACCTAAGCTATTTAAAATGCTGAACTGGGTTGTGTGTGGCAGGGAACATCTATCTATTGAATAGGCAGTGTCACACGGTAGCATGCTCTCTTGTCAAGGGTGATTGTGTTTTAGGCAAACATTTGAGCAAACATAAAGGCAAAGGTCAAGTACTGTTCAGTTGCAGTGTGTGCTAATTCACCTAGCTAACCAATGGGGCAAAAGTTGCGTTTTATGCGAGCGCCGCAGACCAAACCTCTGCGAAGGGCATTATTAGCTGTGAGCTGGCTGTGATCGCTTCCAGACAGCTCCCGGGTGGAAGGGCTGGGGGCTCCGAGGGTGCCCGGGGTGCAGCTCCTGCACCATCAGGTCCCCTCACTAACAGGCTACTTCCAATAAGCTTTTTGTACTCTTCTGCTCTCCCCTTCCTTTTTTTATTATTTTCTCCTTGCTATTCTTTTTTTTTTTCCTTTTTTAAAATTATTTTTCCTGCATTCTTCCTTCCTCTCCCTTCGTGTCCCCTAGATAAACGAAGCTGGGCTGACCATCGCTGGCCGACTCAGCGGGCTCCGTGCCTGGAGCAGCGGCGCAGGGAGAAGGGCGATGTTAGCAAGTCCGGAGGAATTGGGCGAGCGGAGAGCAGTGGCAGGAAAGTGCAGTTTGACTCGTCACTGAGAGTGCATGGGGAGGAGGGGTGAGAAGGAACCGTGTTACTTTATTATCCCCACGCCGCTGCAATAAAGTAAAGCCATGTTTTGGATAGGAAAGGCAGGAATTTTATCTCTGAGTGCGATTCGCCTGCAGAATTTTCCAAGGAAACCTTATTATTTCTCATAGGGAAATTCTTCCTGCCATCCAAAAAAATACAGAAGAATCAAAGGGCTGGGTGATGGTTGTCACACTCGCAGCTTAGAAGTCTCTCTCTCTAAGGAAAAAAAAAAAAAAAAAAAATAAAAAAACATTCTCCCCGCCCCATTCCTTCCTTCTCGGTTCAGCCTGGAGGGCTCGCACTTTGAATCAATAGTCATTTCGTTTGAACCAATGGCTGTGCTTCCATCCAGGCTATACGTACAGCAGTTTTCATAATAAACCCGGGTTTCACAGTTGTGGTCTTAAAGCACTCAGGTTTGGCGTTCGCACGTGCAAAATAAATAAATAAATACATACATACGTGGAAGTGAGACTAAAAAAAAAAAAAAAATCCAAATAAAAACGATTATTCTGAACCCAAGTGAAAGCTCGTGAAATTCTTACTTGTTGCCTTGTACTATAGAGGCAGTCACCTAGCAGTCCTGCACTGTGGGGTCTGACTGCTGCGGGGCTCTGGTGCTGAGACAATCTGGATTTCTTTATTATTATTTTTTTGACAAAATTCCAGGAAGAACATCAACAATGTTAGAGACGTGATTCTAGGCACAAAACTGGTTTATGACTAAAATAACAATAAAATCACGAGGGCACATTTCTTCGCAGCGCAGACATTAAATACAAGCATACACACATGAGAAAACACGTTTTAAAAAATGAACTTACCCCCGCCTGCCAAACCATCACAAATTGTAGCACTCTTCTTTAGCTCTGCAGACAACTTGATCCTTCAAGCCCTGCATGATACACGGTGGATACAGTGAAACAAGACTAAAATATTTTTTTAAAAAATGTTTTGTCACATTTCTAATTAGTCTAATCTCCTTCAAATGTCTCGGATTTCTTTACAACCCACTGGCTACGGTCCTATAAACACCACCTGGGCAGTTTCACAAGCTTTAAAGTTTTGTGTGAGTGTGTGTGTGTGTGCGTGTGCGTGTGTGTGTGTGTGTGCGTGTGTGCAGTAAGTTGTTTAAAAGGCATCGCTACCATTCAGAGGTATAAAAGTAATGCCCTGATCTTTGGCGTGGTGGAGTTTATTTTTTTGATTTGAGAGGTTTTTCTACATTCACCTCTCATATTCCATAACTTTTTAAAGATGGGTAAAGCTGTAAGCTTTAGTTTTCGAAAGACTTTTCTCGTTATTCATCTGTTTGGTCGCCTTAGCTGCACAAAAGCGTATCAGCTGCGTTATGAAAAATGGCCTAAGCCCAGAGAATGTCACAGTGGTCGACTTATTATTTTAGCCCTTCTTTTTTTAAGAAAAAAAAAAAAAAAAAAAAAAAAAAAAACTCGGGAAAGTTTGCTTTTGATGAATTCAATAAAAGCGGCACTGCAACGGAAGAGATTTTAAGCTAAAATCATACAGCATGGGGGCAAAAGCTTAAACCAGCCAGATGGTCAAAGGTAGCCAGGGTCTGCCCGCTTCAAACCCAGCCTCTCAGTCACTGAAGTTACAGTCCTCCAGACTATTTTTTTTTCTTTTCTTTTTCCTGTTTAACGTGCTTTGTTTCACCCCATTTTAAATATCTCAACAAACAAACAAAAGTGAACTTTTACGATTCACGTGTCAAGAATCGTTCTTCCTTCTGCCCGTGGAGAAAGGACAAGGCATCTTTTTTGCTTGTTTTTGTTTTTTTTTGAAAAGACACGTCTTCTCGAAGCCCCTGGGCAAGGTGTTAGTTTTAATGCACCAGCACCTCATCTCTGGTCCCGGGGAGGGCTGCACGGCCATAACCAGAAAGGACAAGTCGAAAGGACTGCAGGGATTGCAGGCTGTACTGTGAAACAGCTCCTGTCTTTTGAGTAATAAATAGATCTAAATAATAACAGCTCCGAATAATAATAACCCAGAATAACCCAGACCAGGGACTCTGTGGAGCAGGGCATGAATTCGGTGTGGTTTTGGTTGTTATTAGGAAACATCTATAAACTGTTCCCAAACCTCGAATAAACTCTAGACTCTCCTTGTTTTAAAACCCTTGCAATTCTTGCGATCTCAGTGCCAGGAAGAGGCTACAATTACCTTCCAGAAAGTTGTCCTGGCTCTAAGAACGGTCAGAGATTTGGCCCTTTAGCCTTTATCCGGGACTGTGTCCACCTGTTCTGATAGCAGATGGAGTTTGTGATGCCCCTGGTCCGGAGGAAGAGTGAGTGCGGCGTGTGTAGAGGGGAGAGTAATTGCTATCTAACCTGCCTGGGTTCTCCTCTCCCCTCTCCCCTTCTCCCACCACTATCCCCCCGTGCAAAACGAACACCCCCCCACTCGGGGACCGCAGTATCTCTCTCCCTTCCTACCCCTCTGCCCTGGGGCCAGGTCACTGTCCCTCAGGTTTGGAGCGGGCGCACGGCGCTCCGCGGCCGCCGTGAGGTCCCGGCGAGCGGCCGGTGGCAGCGGCAGAGCCTAAAGCCACCTGTGTCCCGGCAGCGACAGAGCCCCCGGGCCCCACCTGTGGAGCCGCCGTGCCCACGCGTGGAGGTAGGTGCTGCCCGCGAGGGGGTTGAGCTTCAGGTCCTGTCCGTGGCGCAGGACTCGCTGCGCAGAGCCCCCGGGAGCCGAGAAAAGAAGGGGAAACCCCCGGAGCCGTGTGTTTTCCGGGCATAGGGGGTGAGGTGTTGAGGAGGTAGGGGGGGTAGGGGCAGTAAAATGTAATATTGGGCTCGATTTTTAAAGGATTAAACGAAATAGAAGGAGAACAGCGCGAAAAAAAAATAAAATAAAATAAAATAAAATAAAATAAAATAAAATAAAATAAAATAAAATAAAATAAAATAAAATAAAATAAAAAGTGAGCCATAAGGCAGGAGTGCGTGCTTGCCTGTCTATACAGGAGTGCGAATCGCGCACTGGCGCGGTCACCTTTCAAAGCACAAACCTGCTGCGTGGTTTCCTAACCCTAATGATCGCTGTGTCTGGGACTTGGTCCCCGACAGTCCCTGCCCAGCTGACCATGGATCTGGAAATGCCAGTGGTCAGGACGAGGAGACACTTTGCAGTCGTTTCCATCGCTGGTGCAGCTGCTCACGAGCACGAGAAGCGCTGAGATGCACAAGAGTGAAAAGAGCTGGTGAAGAAAACTACGAAAAAAAAAAAAAAAAAAAAAAAAAAGCTTCAGAGCACCCCACTCGTGTGTTTACGGGGTTGAGCCGCGCCGGACAGCGGGGTGGGAGCGGACACGTGTGTCCCACTTGGCACCCCCTACCCTGCTGCAGCCCCCCCTGCAGCCCTCGCTGCAGCCCAGCGCTCGGAGCTGAGCCCTGTTCCTGCCTGTCCCTGGGGCTGCCCCCGGAGAGTCACCTCAGTGTGGGCAGGAGACACGTCCAGGACAACCCTGGTTACCTTCTGGACGTCTTTTTCACAAAACCCTTGGAAAATCCGTTAAATCAAAGCCCTTCGCGAGGTTGGCAATTGCCCTTTGCATCGCCAAAATCGCAGGCTGAGGGAACTTGGAGATAGATACCTCATCCCGCTGGGAATGGCAGCGCACAACCGAGTGGCGTTTGGACAGTTTGCAAGAGGCAGTTAAGACAGGCAGAGAAAGGGCTTTTGGTTTTGATTGGGGGATATTTTGATCTCCAGAAAACACTATCGATTCTGAGTGGGTTTGTAGAAAAGGGGATTAATCGGGCGGTAGAGCACTGCGCCCCAGCCGCCCGCTCCCAAGCGCGTAGCTGCGCCAAGCGAGCGGAGAGCAGAGTCGCCCCCCAGGCGCTGCGCCCCCCCACAGGGCCCCCCCCCCCCCCCGGCACTTCCCCCCGGCACTTCCCCCCTGCCCCGCACCTCTCCCGGCTCCCTCCGGCTCTGCAAGCGGTGCAGGGCGCCCGGAGACTGTGCAGATGGAGGGAAAACAGGGGTTCTGCGAGCGCAACCGGCGTTGGCTTCGCCCTTGGGGGTCCCCTCAGGGGAGCGACCCCGAGGCTGCCCCCGCAGCGGGGTCGAGAGGAGGGGCAGGAGGGGCTGAGGGGTCGGGAGCTCCGGGGGCTTTATTCGTTGTGCCCCGGCTCCGCACCGCTCCCCGGCCCCCAGCACCCAGCTCCGCCGCCGTGAGGATGCTCCGGGGCGGCTCTGCTCCGCTCGGGGCTCGGAGGGCCCGCAGCATCCCCCCGCTCGCTGCAGACTCGACGCTCCCCTGGGCGAAATCCCGGCATATGGTCACGTTCACGAGTGTAGGGGCTGCTAGGAGGGCTGCTGGGCAGCTCCACGCTGTCCCCAAAAAGCTGATGTTCCCCCCCCCCCCCCCCAACCCCATTATGTCGCCCTTCCTCAGCTTTGCGGGGAAGTCCCCTTGCTCCAGAATCTCTCTGGGGACCGATCCCGGAGTTCCCGTCCAGCACAAAGTTCCATTATGTCAAGACCAGCGAGGGGGTTTGGCTCGGAGAGTGTTTTCGAAAGTCAGGACACAGCTAGGAAGCAGAGCATTGTGGAGATCTTTCCCTCCGGCTGGCCAAAGTGCCTGCTAAAGACAGGTTTGGGGGCAGGAGGCATGCTCGGAAGTCCTCGCAGTTCTCGGGAGGTTGTGCCTAGTTTCAGTGTTTACTCCCCGCACTGCAAATATCACCAGAATGCAACTTTAGTGCTTTGTGGTTAATATTTCTTGCCCGAGGTCTATCACTAGCATTAATTGTCCCAATAAATTGAGATATAGTGCGCATAATGCAATGTAACAATATGGTTATATTCCACGTGTATGACTTAATTAAACTATTTGCAGCCTGATGCTGCAAGTCAACGGGTGTGCAAGTGGATTAACAATGTACTGTTCTCGTATCCTCAGGATGGTGCATAATTACTTTACTGGCGGTACATATCAATTTTTGATGATTGCAGAACACATGCTCACTTTACCAACAAGCGCTTTAATAACTCTCCATTGTGTTTTTTTTTTTTTTTTTAAAAAAAAAAAAAAAAAAAGTGTTTTGAAATATTTGGAAGCCTCTGCAAACAACGTTCGAGGTTCTGAGCGCGAGGTTTAGACCCGGTCTCTGTTTTAGGAAGTTCCGAGGCAATTCGTGTCACAGCCGTCGGGGCGGCGGAGGGCAGCGCCGCCGGGCCGGCCACCGTCGAGCAGGGGACGCCGGGCGTCGAGGCCCGACTGCCGGCCTCCGTGAGGCCTCCGGGGAGGCAGCCGTGCGGGGAGGGGGGGGGAGCACTGTGCACATGCTCCTGGAATTTGCCAGCGGAGTAATGCAATTAGGAAACTTGATTAGAGGGCGACGCTGGGGGATGCCCGGGTCTTTGTTCCCGAGAAGATGGCGCCGGGGTCTGGTTGACGCGGTTCAGCGTGCGCCTCCCCAGGCGAAGGTGGAGCGGGAAGTGAGCCGGCCTCTCTCGAGGGACAACCTAATTTCTGCAGTCTAATCGTGTTGGGGAGGCAGGTACTATCCATAAGAGCGATCCCCGCCCGGCGCAGAGCGGGGACAAGCTGCCTGCCCGCCCGGGCATCGCTGCGCCCGGCCTGATGCTCTGGAGCATCAAATCCTTACGGTCAAAATAAAAATAAAAATAAAAATAAAGAGAGAAAGGGGGAAACGAAATAAAGGCTGCAGATTTCTGTCCCTGGCACCCTCCCTCCGTGGCTCCGGAGTCTGACCAGGAGGGCCCCGAGAGTCGGGGGCCTCTGGGGCGGGTGGGTGCTCCTGTCTGCCTGGGCTGGGGCTCCGGCCTAATCAAATGCACGTTTTTCTTGGCTCGGGAGGGCATTTAATGACTCCCAACTGTGAGAGCTAGCTGGGGAGCGGGCTGCCAGCCCCGGCCGGGGTGGCGAGCAGGCTGCGGGCGCCGGCCGATGCGAACCTTGCGTGGCCTTGCGCGTCCCCCTGTACCCCGCTGCTCCGCGCCGCTCCCGGGGCTGGTGCCGCCGCCGCTCCGGAGCCTTCCTGGAAGAAGTCGATTTGTTCTTGTACCTGAAGCAGGTGATGTTTATGCAAAGACATCTGAATGACAGCAGGAGTGAAGGACAAATCTAATAAAGCCTAATAAACCGTGAGAGTCTAAATGTCATTAAACTTACAAAGATGAGACTCCAAATCACCAAAAAGGTAAATGTCTTCATTAGTCTGATCTCTGAAGACTGTCGAACATTTCATTAATTTATAATTTATGATTGTTTGACAAATATTGAAAAGTATGTAAATATGAGGGGGATAATGTCTTTTCTGCGGGAGATAAGGAAATGACCCAAACTGTACGTGCCTGCTAGATTACACACGAGGTTCCATCTATCTGTTATCAAACTGTGCTTTCCCTTTATACAACATATTGTGCAACTGACAAGTGAAATAGTGCAGATAAACCAATGGTTTAAAACGTAATAAAGACAACAGCCATTTGCATTTTTTACATTTTATTACAAAGGTAATTTACTATGACACATTTCTGAATGTAATTTATGAAAACATTTTAAAGCAATTATATAATGTATACAGCACTTGGAGACACACAAAGTCAGATAAATAATAATCTTATGGATCTTCAGAGACTTTCTATAACGCTGAAAATAGAGACTTTCTCAGGAAAAAGCAACAGCAGTAAAACATAAAATAATATAAATAAAATGCAGAATGATGTAATAAAGAGGAAATGGATTTACTTCAATCTGGAATTACAGCATTAGATATTCAAAGAGACAATCTCATCTATTCCAGAGAACTAGACCATCTAAGAATTTTTTTTTTCCTTCCTCTGCCTTCTGAAATAGGCTTCTTAAAGAGGGGAAGGTTTCTGAGGAAAAGATAAGAGGGTTTCTGAGGAACATATCTCGCATTCCAGTCCTTTTTGGTGGACCACGAAGTGGACCTTCCAGTGGGGATCCTGGGGAGGAAAGGAGCAAAATCTCCCTTCTCCTGTGACGAGGGGGAATTACCAGTTTATTACCCCTCCCCAGTGACGGGAACAGAGGGAGTAGGAGGCGATGCTGGGAGTCTACCCGCCCCGAGGTCGGAGCTTGAGGCCGGAGCCGGGCGCACAGCAGGCCGGGGCAGGGGCCAGGCGCCTTCTGTCCTCTCCTCGCTGCGGGCAGCACCTGGCGAAACTTTCCACGGCCTCTCCGCTTGGCAGAGAGTGCAAACCTGCTGCTGCCACAGTGAAGTCCACGCCGAGGCTGCGACTGGTTTGGTGGGCGAGCAGCATGGGGATGCTGGGGGGCCGTGCGCCCCGGCGCGCCCGCCCCATCTGTCTGGGGCTCGGCGGCTCTCCGCAGCTGACCCAAGGGCACTGCGCTGCCGCGGAGAGGAGGGAGAAGCCCAGAAACTGAGAGGGGACAGCATCACCTGGTCAACGTCTCCAGGTGCTTTGAGGAAGGTAGTTGCTCCCTTAGGAGAGTGACAGAATCCCGTCGCGCGCAACTGCCCGTTTTTTTTTTTTCAAAGCCATCCAGTAGACAATAAGCGAGAGAGCAGTTTTGTAAAAGCCCCGCATTAACCCAGAAAGGGCTCTGTGTCTTTGTCTTTACATAAAACAGTGTTCTTTGGCCAAATATGCCTGTAACGAGCTTGTAAAACAATCCAGAAATCTCAGCTCTTCCTCAAGTCCACAAGCAAGTTGTTTTATTCCCAAATCTTGCAAATATGTTCGGAGTGTTAGAAGTGGGACTAAAAAGCCCCCTAGCAGAGTTTGTTACCTGCTGTGAACCTCACTGCCACAAACCCTTTCACCAGACATATTAAATCTCTTACCCTAAGAAAACAGGCATTTGCCACAATTGAAACCCGACGTACTGGGGCAGCGGGACATAACAGTTTAGAGAACTTTGTATTTTCCCGGAGGCCCTTCCGAGAGGAGGTCCCTCGCACGCCTCTCCCGAGAGGCCTGAAGGGACCGGACTGCCCCGGTTTGATCGACTCCAAGGGCCCCATCAGACATGTCCCCCTCGCCTCTTCTCCCTGCCCTACGTCAGCACCTCGCCCCTGGCCTGGCGCTCCGTTATTTAGGGGGAGTAGGAGCTCTCAACTAAGCGGCAGGTGATTCCTCCCCCAAAAAAACTTTTTTATGGCACCCCCCCCACACCCTTGCCCCATCGGTTGCCCCCGACGGAAGGTGCCAGGGGCGCGGGACAGGCATTTCGGGCACGGTGCCCGGTGCTGAGGATCGGTCCCCGACCTCCGGCAGCCAGGGGCCCGGGCCGCCAGCCAGCCGCCCCCGCCCTCGGAGAGCACGCTGTCATTCTTTCCCAGCTCTGAAGTATGCGTTTTATTATAGATTATTTAATTTGATGAGCAACATTTCCACCGCCCTGAGCACAGTCTAAGTGAAAAAAGGTTTACTTGGTATTGCGAACCAATTTCAATTAAAAAAAAAAAAAAAAAAAAAAAGCCGACGACACGCATACAAGCAAAAAAGCTCTCCATGGAGTGGTAGAGGGCTGAGCCGGCTTCCACGGACTGAGCTGCAAGGTTTTCCACCCAACCGAGCCCTCATCCTTTTTCCACAAAGGAGACAAGAAACAAGAAGTGTCCTGTCCCATCATTCAGCATCTGCTGCTAGGGCAGGTCCTCCCCTTCCAGTCCTTACGCGGGTGTTTGTGAGTATCTAGGCTAACAACTGGTAATTGTTGAAAACTGGCAAAAACATCCAGGAGTTTAAGTTCAATTTATGTCAGGCGAAGCCAAGACCCATTTTTAGGGCGTAAATGATTTCTTACAACAGTCGCGGCTTTGTGACCTCCAATGAAAAGGGGGAAAAAAAGGCAGAAGCGGCCGGAGGCTGGGCTCGGAGAAGCCCACCGATGCCTTAGTCATAAAAGTGTACAATGGAAGGGCTTTATTGTCTCTCGTTAAGCAGTTCATAAGTGACCCCGTTTATTTCTGAATAGCCATGTTTTGATGACTTATAGCATATGCAAAAACAAACTTTCCCGCGGTGTTTTTTTTCTCCGTCATGCTTTTCTTTTTAAACAGCCAGATGATTTTAAAAAGAAAAACACCCAGAAATGATAAATCGCGTCGCATAGCTAATGGCTGGAGGGCGCGTTTACCAATTCATAATCATTTATTCTTGGTGATGTATGACCCTTACTCTTAAATCTCAAAAGCTTCTATTTGAAGGTGTAAATAGCTTTTTTCCCCCCTTGCAGTAAACCTTACTGCATTAGCAGTGATTGATCTCCTGTACAATTCGTCCCAGAGTGCTATTTTAGAGGGGGAACACTGGCTTTTGGAGATTAACTGGGGAGTCTGTTACATATTAATGAACCTAGGAGATATACTAACGTTTTGGTAATTTAGTTATTTGTGTCTATAGCCTTCGCCGTTATTTTCTCTTAGACCCCCGCGGTTGTTATACATCGAATTAAAAAGTGGTCCTTCAGCATCATTTTTTCAGTGGCAACTAAACGCCATTTAATGTGAAAAACAAATGTTGACTTGTCTCTTGAAGGAAGTGTGTTTCTTGGCAAGACATCAAAGTGTTTTAAACTGTATTAGAAGGGTTTGTTAGTTTTCTTACCCGGAGCCTAGGGTAATGTAAGAAAATAGCCTCTCGGTGGAGGCAGCCCGTTGGAGGGGGGAGCGGGCGCTGCGCGGTGCTGCGCATAAGTGCATGCTCCAGAGGCGGTTTTAGCTGCTGCAGAAATGCACGGGCACCTCTTCGCCGGGATTACAGCCTTGATAAACGTGCTAATGAATAGGGATGTTAAAGAGTCGTCCGGAAACCCGTCTGGGAGAAGGAGGAGTGAGGAACTCCTAGGTTGGGCTCAGCCTGCAGAGCGACCAACTTCCCTGAGATTACATTAACCTACTGCTCCTTAGCAGACACACGGGCAGAGAGCCTCGGAAATGTCTGAGACAGGACCGGGGAAGCGGCAGGAGGTGGAAGCCCTGCTGGGGTGCAGCCCCAGAGCGGCTGCGGGGCGGGCAGGCAGGGGGCGGTGGGCACCGGGCACCGGGTACCAGGCACCAGGCATCAAGCACCGAGCAGAAGGCACCAGGAACGGCGCACTCCACGGCGGAGCAGCAGCGCTCGGCTCCCGGTGACACAGCAGGGTCGGGGGGCTCTCGGGAGAGGGGGAGCCCGGCGGGTTTTTCGCAGGAACGATGCGGGTCCGCTCCCTATTGGCTTTGACGTCCTGCGTGGATTTATAAATTAGGGTTCATTATCCTCGGAGGTCGTTAAAGTAGGCAGCTCAGCTACGAATTAATGCGCGCAACCCCCTCGCTACAGCTGGCTTCGCCCTGCTCTGCCTGGTGAGCTCAAAAAGCAGGCGGAGGTTACAGTGGGCAAGGAGAGGGAGCGGTCCCTCCTGCCCTCCTCCACGCCATTTATCGCTGGTGCCTGAAACGTTGAACGGCAGGTGGCCACCAAACTGTAGATAGCAGCGAGCGGATGCCCAAGTCAAATGGACCTGCCCTTATTCCTGAAGGGAACAAACATGGTTCTCCCCCCGCGTCCCGTCCCAAAGTTAAACGTTTGTTTAGGACAAACTCGAGAAGCAACAGTCTTTGCGAGAACCTTGTTTTCCCCTTCTTCCCCTTGTGAATAACAAAGTGATCATAGGCTACTCGGCCAGTTGGCGAGGAGAGAACTTTTGTTTTCTGGGGCGATTTATGTTCTTTATAAATATGTGGTTTGGAAAATAAAAAGAGACTTGAAAACGTTGTTACAATGAAAAAGGACAAATTAGAAGACATTTTCTGTGATCAAAGGAGGAAGAGAAAGCGAGTAGGGGTATTCAAAAAGCTTGACTTATTCACACAACTCCTTTGGAGCCCAGGGGCAACAAGCGTGTCTTACATTGAAAAGGCGGCTCTATTCAGAGTGCAGGTGCGAAGTGGTGTGGCACATTCTGCCACATTATGTAAAGGTTGTTGGAGATTAGTGTTCAGACTTAATAACTAAAGCGCTTGATTTACATTGGAAAAAAGCCCCCTCATCCGTGAAAGCAAAATAATTTAACGCGTGATCATTTCGAGTGCTGCTGATATCCTAATACTTGCATTGTTCTCAGCCAAGTACTAGAGGGGCGCGGACTGATGCTTTTGGGAACCTATCATTTACAGCCACTGAACTCTGCTCAGAACTGGAGGTCTGGAGGGGAGATAAAAGAGGGGCACAAGATAAAAGTTTCACATTAGAAAAAAGAAAACAATATAAATGTGACAGTTCCCCTCCTACCCGCACACATTTCTGCGGCTCCTTGCCGGTGCCAGGGCGAAGCAGCACCCAGGTCTGCAGAGCCGAAAATTGGGCTGAGGTCTCAGGCACTTTCCTACTCCGCCTTCCCCCGTCAGAGCAGAATTACTTACCTTACTAATTATTCATATTTATGTAAATGTCATTAGTTAATGTAACTTTCTATAAAAAGATAATCAGGCGAGAACGGAGCATAGGTATTACCTTAAGTGCATTGGCTCTGCTTGTTTCATTCATATGTTAATACACGTGATGCAGTAGTGCCAGGCGTGGGGAGGGGGGAGAGATGGGGATGGGATGAAGACTAGGGAAAGAAATTAAATAATAATAACAAAGCCCACAAAGGTTTTAAGTTTGCATTGCGGGATCACGGAGTACGATGACTTTTGATGCACTGAACAAAAGGGGACCCGGCGCCGTCCCAGCATCTCCGGCTGCCAGGGCATTCCGGCAACTTTGGGTGGCTTTTTTGTTTGTTTGTTTTTCCCTCCTCTCCTGGAGGAGAATTTTGTACTTCCAACGCCTCGATCTACTCACATTCTCCTGCTGGACAGAGACCCTATTTCCGAGCACACGAAAGTATCTTTAAACGGGACACGCACCAATTAAATTTGCAATACCTTTTTGCATCCCTCTTTAGTGTAAGCATTTCGGGGCCATTTCCATAAATTCTCTACGAAAATAAAGGCTATAATGGGAACAAGGTGAGAAAGCTGTTAACCATTGTTTCAGTAAGAAAAGGTCGTAAGTCAGGCAATTGGTGTCTGACCTGTCAGGATAAGGTATAAAGGCTTTATTCATGCAGTCGCTCACGATTTTCTCAGCTCTCACAAAAGTGTTTTTATGATTCTGTTTTCTTACCTCGTTCCTTAATTAAAAAGCTGAATGATTAGAATAGCACCTGCATAATGTCTGAACGACGCCTGCATACTAATTCGCGAGTCTTTACATCTAGTAATTATAACATAAAATCAGAGATTGAATAAAACAGAAGGATTTTGCCCCTAAAGCCCTGCTAATCCTCTTTTAAAAGAGTCTGCTGAAATAATTCAGAACAGTTTCCGGAAGTTGGATTACCGACTCTTTTTTGACTATTTACAATGAAATGATATTTCACACTTAAAGGAGTCTCTGTATTTCTACAACAGGTTTTAAAAGGTGGCCTGTTTTCCAGACAATAACAATCCAGTGACTCCTTCAGTCTTTTCTTACCGATATTTTTTTTCCTTCCTCCCAGCATGATCTTCATCTTTACCAAGTATATGCAGGGATTAATCTGTCCTCAGGTAGAGAGAACAAAACCTCCCCCTTGAAAACTCCCTTTGAATTCCCTCTCCGGGACTTCCAGCCCCGCCACCACTGGCCCCTGGAGGACGAGGGCTGGGCTGCACCAGAGCAGCCCAGTTGTGCCCAAGTTCAGACGCACCCAGTTTCCCAGCCGCTCGCGGGAGCAGGCAGTGGAGCAAGGAGCTCCCATTGCTTCATTATTGCCCCCCCAGGGCAGAAGATAATTTAAGCCAGCAGTGACTAGTCAAAAGTTGGAGGTTTTTTGTTTGTTTGTTTGTTTGTTTTTTTGTCTTCCCAAAACAACTGGTTGGGAAGGAAGGGGCAGATCTAAGCTTTTGTTTGGCTTTCAGGGAGGGCTCGGGCAGGTATCCCAGGGGCAGCAGAGAGCCAGGGAGCAGCGCGGTACCGGTGGGGCCACCCGGCCAGGCAGCGGAGCAGCCCCCCCCGCCCGCCCAGCGGGCGCTCCCCCCCCCCCCCCCCCCCCGGCACCCCAGGGTGTTTCCCCAGTCCGCGCATCACCAGCACAGCGACCCGGAGACAGGTCTCGCAGCAGTAAGGAGCCGGTCCTCTGGGTGACATAGACTGGGTGGGGAAAAAAAAAAAAGAAAAATAAAAATCAGCCGATTCATTGGGGTGTCCTGTTTATTCTAGGGGAAAAAAAAATGTTCCTCGTAGCTCGGCATGCTCCAGCCCGTCCAGTGGGCTATTGCCGCAGTTGAGGAAGGAATCGAGCCTGGTGTGAGGATTTCCAGAGCCAGAGCTGGTGCTCGGTGCCACGGCATCCCATCCCCTGGTCCAGGCGAGGTCCTGGTCCCCTCTCCTCGGACTGGGATAGCTCCAAGTGTAGAACGGGTTGAGAACAAATGCAGCCTCACGGGAGAACTGTAGAGGTTTTTCTAAGCTGTTGCCATCATTAGGAACACCTTAGGTGGGTTTTTTGTGTGTGTGTGTGTGTGTTTTGTTTTGTTTTGTTTCTCGTATATTAAAGCATTATTTTTGCGGTGACTTTTGTTGTCTCCCACTCCTTCTCCTTCCCTAGAGCAATCCTGCAAAAACTCTAAATCATATACGAGGAAATTGAGTCAATGTGTCATTCAGCATTAAAAATATGGGGTTTTAACTAAAAGCTTTAATTGCTATTCTGGTCCCATTATAACCATGGGAAAGACATGCTCTATTGGGATCTCAGAGATGTTACATATCCCTGAAGCAGGCGCTCCCCTTGTTTGTTTACACTGGCTTACTTTCATTTATATCCCAGGAATACTCTTGCACCAGGTGACACATGAAAAGACAAAGGGTGTAAATAAACTACCATATGGCCCAGAGGTTTTAGCGGAGCTGGAGCCGCTTAGCGTGTCATGTGGCTGATACTGGGAATCCAACTTCTCCTACTCCCACTCCACATGAAACTCTGCTTCTCTGCACTCCCCTTCCACCTTCTCATGACAAGTCGCACTCGTGTCGCAACCAGCTTGGCAGGAGCAGCTGGCTCTTCCCTCGGGCTGGAAAAATCGAGATAGAGAAGGGATGGGGAGGAAAGAGTGCGTGTATGGGTGTCTAAGCCTGTACGTGCATGTGCACAGACAGCTGGAAAAATCTCATTGATATAGCAAATGGGTGTGTGAGTGTGAGTGTGTGTGTATGACAGCGTGTGTGTGAATGTGAGTGTGTGAGTGAATGTGTGCATGAGTGGGAGTGGGTGGGAGTGTGGGGAGCGTGTGTATGAGTTTGTGTGTGAGTGTATGAGTGAGCATGAGTACAAGTGTGAATGTGAGTGCCCACACACACCAGCCCAGGCCCATTTCAGGCATTGTTCCTGGGGAAGGGGCTCAGCCCCTGTTGGCTGCAGTGGGGGCCCAGACCAGGCCATGCCAGGCCATGCCAGTCCCTCTGAGCAGGCCAACACATACCGAGGCACTTGACAAGAAGCTTTTTCCAATTGTAATCCATTTCAGGGGTTCTGTCCCAAAGAGCTAAGCCCTACTCTGGCGAGGTGAGGTGTGTGGAGCAGCTCACTGCACACATTACCCCTCTGCTTCTCTCGATGACTCATCTGAAATGGGATTTAGTTATTGATTAATATTTCTAATCTTCCTTTCCTGAACATACAATGTTCTTTTGTTAAATGAATGGTCTTTAATTAATGCACTTGCACAATGAAGGGGCTTGCATGGGGACCGATGATAGGAAGCAACAGGGGATGGTTCCCTCCAAAATGGTTTGTCAGCATTGAGAAAGAAAAGGCAACATCTATGAAAGGACCACTAATAATGCCCACACGTCTCTCACCATGTTGTCTGGGGGGACATTCCTTCCCTTGTTGACAGTCAAGTGTAATAAGTACATGTCTTCACTCAATCATTATAGTCCATAGAATTGTATTCTTTAATTAGCATGTACTGTTAGCCCTCATTCCTTTATGTGCCGTTTTTTGTCTTCAAAACATCAGCAACAAATGTTTTCCTTCCCTTCTTTCTTTTTCTTGAATTCTTTCTTGAATTATTTTCTTACTCTCCTTCTCTCTCTCTCTGCAGTCGAATGAATTCTTTATTGACAATATTGCTGCCAGCCAAAGCCAACTTTTTGTCATCTCTGCGTGTTAGGCAACTTCTTTAAAGTTTTCCTAAAAAAAAAAAAAAAAAAAAAGAAGGCGACGCGGCAGTGCGCATGCGCCCCCCGGGCTTAGGGTTGCTGTGTACCCAGGGCTGCAGCCGTCCAAATGGCAACGCCGAGTCTTAAAAAGTCACGCAAAGAAAATTTGAGCAAGTTCAGGAGCTGCGAAACCCTGCAACATATTAAACTCGGTCAGTGGAACACACAAGGCGAAGCGGGGTTACCTTTGGGTACTTCAAACGATAAAGGGATTTCCTCTCCGAAAGAAATAAAAATCTCAGCACCCTCATAGAAAGTGTCACTGCGACGGGGACTCCTTTTGGGGGGAAGGTCCTTCAAACGAGCAATTTTAGCCCTTGCCCGCCCCGCCGGCACAATGACCCCTGCGGGCAGGGGGAGCCGAGCCCCGCGGTGCGGCCCCGGCGGGCACCTCCCGCCGAGCACCGCTGACGCGTGTGAGAAGGGCTAGGCGGGCACCGGCGGGGGGACCCGGCGTCACAACGACAAAGGGACAGGGGTGGCCAAGGCAGGAACTCGGCTCACACCGGGCTCCGTTTTCGCACGCCACGCTTCGGCCCATATGGAAAGAACTCCTTTGAAGCTCCTGCTCTGAAAACCGGGATCTCGGAAATGAAGCCAACGAGGTGCTTGGGTTTGGTTTGGTTCTTTTAATGCAAATGCCAACCTAAAACGATTAGCATTAGGAGAGGTGAAAGATCAACAAAAACCATGCGTTGGGACTTGATTGTACACCACATATACACCAGTTTGAGGATTTCTTTTTCCAACTAATATAAAACCCAACAGAAAGACAAGGTCGTCTACACAATGTTTTAGGAATGGCTCGGTATCGCCGGTACAAACACGTATTTTTAAAAGTGCACATTTGTAAAAATAACGATAGAAATTATAGGTTTATAAATATTTATTGTAAAAAACATCCAAATATTAAAAATAAATAGTATGTTCAAACACACAACAGTACGTTCCTTCATTACCAAACATGTGATGAAGGAAAATATGGAACATAAGTCTGAAAAGAGATACAGCATATCAACATTGCAAATGTTTTTGCAAGCTACATTTGCAGAGACATTTCTTCTCTGTACAGTTCACATGTGGTAGATTTTTCCATAAATATGACAAGATCCAGGATTAATAATAACAAGAATAGTAATAATAATAATAATACCCACGCCACTGCAGTTTGACTCAGTCTTTACTCAGGAAAAGTCCCATTAAATTAATGGGGTTGCTTAGAATGGCAGTATTGGGCTCAGATCATTCTGTAGCAACTAAAATAGAAGTACACTGATGAGTTACAAGGTCAAGTAATTCGTTTTACAAACAGAGCATTTAATGATCTCCAAAGAGAAACTCCTAAATAAGCTCTTAGAAAGGAATGGTTTCAGTCCACACGGTTATGTTTACAAAATAAAGATACAAAAGAGATGTAGTTTGACTATCTTTACACTTATGGACAATAAAACGTGGGAGCATATGGAAGCCATCGCTTTGAATGCGTTAACAACTTCGATACATTGCAGTATATACATGCTTAATAGGTATTTGGACTGTTAAAACGATCAAAGCCTTTACTCTTATGTGTGTGCTGTTTCTTTCATTCTACTGGAAAGAAAACGTTTGTTGGTCACATTCTAGTGGCAATGAAACTCAACAGTTCTGCCTCCCCCAAGAGTTGCATTCTGTGCAGCATATGTGTAGGAATAATTTATTAGACAGAAAAGTTCAGAGGATAAAATGCAAAAATGGACATCATTTCAACTTTCCAGCAGTAAGGACATACAGACATCTATGGACATCTGTACACAGACAGCTTCACACAGACACGGACACATACATCCAGATGTATGTCTATACACAGCATTCGATAGTTTGGTATTTTCTGCACCCTCTGGGCCCTTAAAGTTATCTTTAAAAGTTTGATTTCATCTCTTTAGAAACGCTTTAAAGCTAACGGGCAGGGTGAGTTTGACAGAGAGGAGAACAAATCGCTGACAAAGAACCTTTTACGTTTCATCAACGTTGTTAGGACGACGAGCAGGAATTTCTCAGATAATAACTCCCACTTCAAAGATTTCTCAGCTCAATAGAAATTGGACCATCCTTTTTATTCAGCCACAAGGGCTGGCACTAAAGACGACTCAACTGTTTGAATTTTTTTTCATCGTGTTTATTTTTCCCCTATTCACTGGGGTACTTGGATAAAATAAACAACAAGACAATTACTGGAACATGGACTTCTACCTTTCCCGGGCCCATAGCCCAGCGCCCATGGCCCCGGCCGGCCGGGTGTCAAGTTCTGCGCCCCACGGAGGCTGCGCGGGCCTCCGGGGGTGCCACGGCAGCTGCCGAGCCCCGAGATCCTCGGGGGGTCGGGGGCGGCCCGGAGGGGCTCCTCTTCCCGTCCTACCTCCCTTCTGGAGGGCCGGGGCCGAGGGGTGCGCGGCCGGGGATTCCGGGGCCGGGTTTTTTGGCCGGGGGCTGGCGGCGAGTGAGGTCGGAGGCCGCAGCCTCCCTTCGGCCGGGGCTGGAGGCTGCGGAGCCCGCCTCGGGGTGAGGGTGAAGCCTAGCGAGCCGCAACCCCGCCGAAGGGCCGGGGGTGGAGGATGTCCGTAGCGAGGTGCAGATTGAGTGTATTAAGCTAGCATGAAACCAAAGGTCAGTGCAAATGTATCTTAATAGACTGTCTCAAATGGAGTGTGCCTTCTTTGAAGGCCGCTTGCTATTGCTCTCCTCATTACCATAGCGATCCTAACGTGGCATGCTGATGCACCATAAAACTCACACTTTCAACCCCAAAATCAGGCCCTTTGAACAACCCGAGCTTGGTTAGACCTTTCTCCTTTTCTTTTCCCCCTTAAAAACCATTTCCTTGCCTTTAGAAACTCGCCCTCGAATCCCAAACGCATTCTCTGATCCCGGCAGAAAGCAGAAACAAAAGTGAGCTGAGGCGACGGTTCATGCGGGCCTTTTCTTCCTGACATTCTTATCCATTTTTATTATGATCTGGAACAAGTGCCCTGTTCGCGTGGGTTTTGTTTACCGGAAATTAAATTAAAATGATTTAGTTCGCGTCAAACAAAAATATGTACTTGTATACACAAGAAAAAGGGACTGTTAGACGTAAATATTATGTCCTTAATGAAAAGACTGGACGGGCTTCGGACTTCGCCTTTCACTATTTAAATATGACTTGCCTATTGCCATAGAAATCCTAACTTACCATGAAGATTCACCGTTGTGAAGAAATACTTCTTTGTGCGAGCTTTCTTTGATGTCTAAGGCATAAGATTCAGGCTTTCAGCTGCATCTATCTAGATTACCTTGGGAGCAACGGGGCAGACATCTGTAACAAGCAAATGAAAAATTAAAGGTGATTAGCCCGCACATCCAAACACTTGTGCAAAAAGAGAAATAAAGAAATAAACAGATCTAAGGACAAGATGGAAACGTTCTCCCTGCCCGCAGCTGCCTCCCCTACCTTTCCATTTCCACGGCACAAATTTCAAGGGCTGCAGGGCCGCAGGACAGCACTTGCCCCTCAGTTTGGGCTCCTCTCGCATTTCTCTCGACTGGGTAAGTCGCTGCGTGCCCCTCCCGGCGTGGACACACCGCTGCTACCACTCGAGAGAAATGAACCCCAAAAAGTGGGGCGTTTCGTGCAGGTGAGGCAGGGGACCCCGAGTAAGTGCCTCGGGAGGAAAATTAAGATACGGCAGGGGGGATGAGCTCTCTGCGGGGGTGTTTGTGCCACTGACCGGCTGCTTATTTTCCTCCAGCTTTTACATTTCTGGATGTGAATACACACGTTTGTGTGTCAGTGTGCACGTGCACTTGCACACACGGCAGACCATCACCTGGGCGCAGAGGTGGTGCACAAGGGGAGAGGGGAAGTGGCTCCAGCAGCCTTCTCCTGCACGGAGCGAGCCGTGGAAACCTCCTCCAGCAGCCCGGGCTATTTATTTGCCTATCTGTTATTGTTAAACATCATTAAAGTAATTAAAACGGCACCATTCGGCAGTTTCAAGCTACCCCACCGGAGTGTTTTGTGATTATTTTTTTTCCCTTCCTTCTCTCTCTCTTCCAGAGCAGCGACCCCGGCATGTTTGTGTAGGGTCTAGTTTTTCAGTCCTGGGGCAGGACGAGGCTGCCAAAGCCGCGGTGCTGCCCGCTACGAGGATTTATCCCCGGCTTTATTTTCGCAGGGCCGTGGAGCAGCGGCCCCGGGCCCCCGCTCTGCCCGGGGTCG
>CM021739.1:636195-646865 GCA_011075105.1 Heteronetta atricapilla | reverse complement strand
AAAAAAAAAAAAAAAAAAAAAAAAAGTTTCCCCGTCCCGCTGCCCCCGCCGGCGGGGCTCACGGGCGGCGGCGCTGCCAGCGGGTGGGCTGCGCTGGGGGGGCGGCGGGGGCTCGGCTTTTGGCGGCGGCGGGACGGGGAGGTCTCCCCGCGGAGCCCGGACTCCTCCCAAGGCCGGGCAGCCCCACGCGATGCGGGCCGGACCGGGCCGGGCCGAGGGGCCGAGTCGGGTCGGGACGGGACGGGACGGTTCGGGACGGGACCGAACGGGTCAGACGGGGCGCGGGCGGCCGCACGCCGCCTCCAGGCTGCCGCGCCGGGCCCAGCGGGCAAACAATCGCCGCGCCCTCCCATTGGCTGCCGCTGCTGAGACGTCACCGATGACAGGTCCCGCCGCCGACCGAAAGGGTTAGCGCCCGGCCCGGAGGGGGGAGGGGGCTGAGCGGCGGGGGGCGACGACGACGACGACACTGCGCATGCGCCTCCGCCGGCCTCTTCTCCCCCCTCCCTTCCGTCCCGCCGCCCGTCCCCCCGAGCCCCTGGTGGCGGCACGGCCCGGTCCGGGGGCATGGCACAGGGCCACAGCCCTTCTCGGGGCTGGGGTCCAAATGGGGGGCTGCGCCCCACTCCCCGCCATCGGGCACGGGCCCGGTTTCCCCGGGGCTGTCGCCGTCGGGGGAACAAAGCCGCGGCGGGCGGGGGGAGGCCGGGAGGGAGCGCCCCGGCTTCTCCCTATCCGTATCCTGGCCTCCGCCTTTGTTGGCCGAGGGCGACCTGCCCGTCGGGGCTCCTCCCGAAGGGCCGCGGCACTCGCGGGCAGGCGGGCGGGAGTCGGGGGCAGGCGGCGAGGAGCCTGAGCGGGGCCGCACAAAGGGCTCGGGGAGCTCCCGCCGCCGGCCCCCGGCCGGTTGTAGGGTTATTTAGGGGCTGGGTGCCAGCGCGATGCGAGAAACCGGCATGCCCAGTCTGAATCGGAGGGTTTAACCCAGAAGAGGGAGTCTCGCTCCCTTCCCGGCTCGCTCTCTAGCACTTGCAGGGGACTTCCACGTAAGATCCCCATCCTTGGCTCAAGGAAAAAGCATCGCGATACATTCGTGAACGCCTCGCTGCTGATGCTCCTCACCTGGAGGAGCGAGTGCTGTGTGCGGGATTTGCGTTGCTAATGATGAAAGTGCGGGTCGGGGCTTCAGGCGGCTTCACGGCGAGGCCTTGTAGGTTTAGAAAAGCTTAGGGCTTCCACCCAGAAGGAAGCTCCTGCTTAAGTTTTTAAGAAGGAGGTTGTGAACTTAAAACAAAAAAAATGTAAATATCTGCCCACAGCATTACCCCAGATCTCGGGTCCTGACACAGAGGGTGACTCCACCAATAAACACTGAGTGACACAAAATAGAGCAGCAATTAGTTCTCTAACCGTCAGACAAAATTGCAGTATTTGGGTCCACCACCTTACTGTTACCTTCCCAAGGGATGCTCCTTCGCACACACACCAGGTGAAGCTCCCCGCCCAGAAGTCTGGGTTTCCAGAAAAGTTTAACAGTATTGGCGATGGATCGGCTTTATGATAAGCAGCAAAGCAAGAAAACGCCTGGCATTCTCAGCCCACCTACTCTCATAACAGAAGCTACGAGCAAACAATAGGAAATCGTAAGATTAAAGCCTAGGACATAGATAATCGCACGGGGGACGTTTCATCACAGTTCCCTATACTGTGGCTGGCTGCAGTTAGATATTTTGGCTCTGGTTAGTTTTCACCCTATTCCCTTGTAACACAAAGCTAATATTTAGGTAGCTAGCTGTAGATACATCCTCGTATACATCTTTCTGAGTGGAGATGATGAAAAGTGGCAAATGATGCAATTAGCACTCCATCCTTAAATAACATGTTTATGCAGTCATTTTACACCACACACCATCCTCACAATAACTTAACTTTCAAGTCTACGCGCTCTACAGAATGGATTTGACAGTCCTATTCATGACCATCTCAACAGGAGTGCAGGGAAGAGACAAACGTTACCAAGTATGAATCTGTTACTTACAAATGTACTGAGAGCATGCATTCCTAATAAAGATGCTTTCCTCCTACCTCCTTAAAACCCTTCATCTCTAAATACTTGTTATCCACCGATTCTGACACTTCCCAATCAGGAGAAGAAACATCTGGAACAGTTTATCAATTCAAAAAAAATTATAACCGCTTTGCCCTATGCTCACCGAAAATATTGCAATGCTTTCTCGCCAGACACTAATGGCTCTCGGTTCGCCCCTCATTCCGGGCATCCTTCCACTCCCATTTGCGGACAGGGAGCGAGCCCCCAGTCCGGGGGGATCCTCCCCGGCAGGTGAAGGTGTTGGGTGCCCTTCTCGGCGGGGGCTCCACGCTTTGGGAGAGGCGCGGGGCGGCCGGGGGCCGCCACTTGGCGGCGGGGAGGCGGGGAGACGGCGAGAGGAGGGGAGCTAAGCTGAAGCCAGCCAGGCTGCTGGCAGCTCAGCTCGCAGGACGTTGGGAGAAGTTGCTTGCCTGTTTACGCGGCCCATTGGCAGCTCCAGCTCGTCCGGCTGCCACTCGAGGAGTGACCGAGGTCTCCCGCTTCTTGGCAGAGATCTGAGCCGTATTGGAACAAATAAGCCAGGCTCTCGGCACATTCTCAAATGTGTCAACATCAGCCTGTGCAGGGCCAAGATTTTTTTTTTTAAGTTTATTTTCCAACACACCTGCTTACAGTAAGGGCATCACCTGGGACTCCTGAGCAGGACGAGCTGAGCTTTTCCAGGTAGAAAGTGAGAACACGCAAATAGCAAAGCAGAAACATCCTGACCTAAAGCCGCAACTCAGACACCAGGGCAGGTCCGGTGCTAAAGTACACTCAGAGGGACCATGGTGCCTGATCCAGGGGGAATCAACACGTGTAGACGGGCAGCTCGGTGCCCAGTACAATTTTGCTAGTAGCTGTGACCCCGACCTCAGCCCCCGGTCCCAAATCACGCCTTTCCTGGGGTCTGCTTTAGGAAGTTGACAAGTGGCAGGGATGAGCACCCGGATTTCCCCTTGTAAGATGAGTCCCAGGCACCTTTCTGCTTTCTGCCCCTTCCCTGCGGGACCCAGGGCTCCGACTGGCCCCAGCCCTGTAGCTCCTGCCCAAGGCTCGGGTCCATCCTGCCCGCACCCCTACCCTGCAACCTGTGCCTGCTGTGGCCTAGGGGACCAAAAAGCAGCCACACAGCTGGGGAAGGCCACAACCCCAGCTGCACCGAGCTGCTTTACTGACCCACAGCGGTTTGCCTTTGTTTGGTAGACATCTACCCAAGCATCAAAGCGCTTATCAATATTTCTACCTTGGCTGGAGACAGGGCTTGCTGGAAGGTGACAGAAAAGCCTCAGGAAAGCGGGAACTGCTCATGTTTGTGTTCCTGGAATTGGGACCAAAACCCGCTCAACCCCGAGAGCTGCTCAGCGCAAGGGCCGGCTCTTGCCTAGGGAAGCGTGGCCGAGAGCAAAAGCTGACCTCCAGCCCCCTGGCTGTGCCCTCCCAGCCCTGCCTCTGCGAACATTTCCCCTCCCCGATGAGCTGCCGACAACTTTCCGGCTGGTGCCCCGGGCTGGGAGGGGATGCCCTGAGACCTCCATATGGCAGCTCCCAGGGGGTTTCATTAGGTTTCAACTCCCGGACGAGAGGAAGAGATTAATATTAAAATCCTTATAGTTACCCAAAAGAAGCACAAAAAAAAAAAAAAAAAAAAAAAAACAGGAAGAGGGGGAGAGGGAGGGGAAGAGGAAGAGGAAGAGGAAGAGGAAGAGGAAGAGGAAGAGGAAGAGAAAGAGAAAGAGAAAGAGAAAGAGAAAGAGAAAGAGAAAGAGAAAGAGAAAGAGAAAGAGAAAGAGAAAGAGGGGACCGAGCAGTCATCCTGCGCGGTTCCATAGCTATCGAAGTCACCCTTGACCGTCAGGCAAAAGGCAGGCAGAGGCTGGCACAGGGGCAGGGCTCAGGACCGGGGTCTGAGCCTCTGGCAGCCCCGGCAGAAGGCACTGCTGCCCGGGAGGAGGTGGGTCAGGGGAACCTCTCAGCAAGCTCAGCATCTTCTCGGAGAGAAGGGCACCGACTAGCTTGGGATCATCCTCCTGCTTTGTTTCTGTTTCCTCGCTCTATCTCCGCTCACGGTGACTTATATCAGGGTTCCCGACTAAGGGGAATTCAGCCACCAGACGAGCTAGGGCTGGTGCCTAGGTTCGTCTCTCACTTTTTGTGACCTAGAGCTACCTAACGACAGGCAAATCATATGCTTATTTTAAATAGAATATTTCATTCAGTACCTCAAGATTAAGGTATTCCTGTCAGATAAGCTGTCAGTCACTAACTGCTTAGAAACCACATTGAGGAAGCATAATATCCCTGGTAAAGATGATACATATCATGTAAACCCCATCAACAAGATCAAAGTCTTCTTCTTTAATAAGATCCAATACATGTCAAACCTCATTCCAATCAAATCGTCCGTAAATGAATTCAATATGAATATGTCATAGAATAATGTGACAGAGCAATCACATGGGGTCAGGGGTTGTTGTTTCAATGAGAGAGTCGTCAAATATTAATTCTAGAACCTCCAAATGAATAGGCATTGATCAGGATTACGCAGCTGCTTGTGGGGCGTTGTGGCGCTGATTTGTGTTTATGCAAGTACGTTAAACAGTAAGCTGAAAAAAATATTGTCTCCTTTGAACTGAAAAAAATGACGTATTTTAACTTACTTGACTTTTCCAGGATGTTTCTGTAAAGTCGTTTTCTTTTCCTCATTACAAGGGGAGTCTTGTGTCTCATTTCCTGACTTTGTTCCTGTTTGGGAAGAGGGGTGGAAAGTTAAGAGCAAAAACATTTATGTGTGTGATATAAAAAGAGGACAGCGCTATATGGCTTGGGCATCGTGGGTTCAAAAGAAAGAAAGAAAAGAAAGCAAAAAACAAAAACAAAACCCAAGTGTTAAGCAGCGAGGGTGGGGAGAGATAGGCTTGCTCCGAGGGGAAACCGGAGGCTGTCTCTTCAGCAAACCAGCATATGTTTTATGGAGTCATGAAGTTTCCATGGCTGATTAAGAGGAAAAAAAAAAATATGAAAGGACATCTTTTCAAATTCTCCTTTGATCTGACATTCACCTTCTGGCAGGCTGTTGTGAGGCGGGTTTTTATCAACTTGACTATATTGTTTACAGATCCTTCCTTCCCGAAATTAAATTTCGGACTCTCTGCGAACCTCCAACACAAGTTGTTGTCTCAGCAAGGATTAGTATAGTACCACCCTGGCACTTCTCCCTGCCTATAATTTTCAGCTTGCTCTTTGCACTCTGCAAGGCAGAGCACTGTCATTGTTGCAGGCAAAACTTGGCGCATCTCTCTTTGAGCGGCAGCAATAACCCCGACTGCAGATCGGAGGTTTGATGCAATGTCCGAGTCCGAATTTTTGCAGATACCATTGAAATTCTCAGGTATTTTGCATCACAGAAAAGCAGAAGAGAATCTGACTTTTTTTTTTTTTTTTTTTTCCCTAAGGACATTATTATTACTATTGCAGTTGTTACTATTATTGTTGGGACTCGAGGGCTGGGAAATAAAAATCTATACTAACACAAATAATTGATGAGATTAATTACGAAACTTCATCATAGTATCACAGGCATACTCCATCACAAATAATATGATGCCCTCAATATTTTCACCGCTGTGATGAAAATTACTGCCGAAATAAAAAGAACTATAGGAAGCCCTTAGAAATTATTTTTACTAGTCGATTTCCATTTATGCTCACAAGTTTATGAAGCCAGAGCAGCAAACAGTGTCTTGCTAGCTAGAGTTTTGCAGGAGTTGTGCTTCATTGGTTAGGATGGGAGGCTGGAGGAGTTAGGAGTGCTCAGCTCCTAAGCGTTCACCGAAAACTTGTTGAAACTGGACAAAAAAAAAAAAAAAAGAATCACTGTATTTAATATTTCAAATGGTTACCAGATGACAAAAGCGAAGGCAGAACAGTTGAAGATTTGAGAGTAAATATTGGCTAGAACTCTGCCTCGACCTCGCAGACTCTCTGATTCGCGGAGTGCCTCTGGTGCAGCAGGGGCGCGGAGGGTGCCCAGCGCCCGGGCAGGATGGCCTCGTCCTGCTCAGCGGGCTCCCGGCCGGGCAGAGCCCGGGAATTCCAGTGCGGGGTGTGGGACGCCCACGGGGGGCCAAGCTGGTACGAGGGGGTGGGGGCTCAGGGCTGCCGCGGGCGAGCCTCTGGCCGGGTGCATGCGAGACCCAGCTCCCCTTCCCCAGACTAGTGGCCAGAGGTGCGCGGATCCCCGGCTGCGCGGGGCCGGGAGCGCGCAGCCCACGCGGGAGCCCCGGTGCCCGGTTCGGCGGCGCTGCCCCGGGGTGCGCGACTCGGGCGAAGCGGGCGGCAGGCAGGCAGCGTGTGCCCGGCTGGGCAAGCAACCTGTGTTACTCGGGGTGACGGGCTCGGTGCACAAATTAAGTTCCTCGGCACCGGGTGGGAAAAGCCCCGAGCTCTTCCCAACGATCGGGCCCTCAGAGAGGGGACAGCGGCACTACTCGCCCCCGGCCGTACTGCCTGGTGCTGGGGGCCGTGCCTGACGAAGCGAGGAGCCCCTCGGTGCACGGGGCTGGCATGCAGAATCGGGATCCGGTCAGAGGTCACCCTGGGTGGCGATGTGGGGGCTTCTCCCCTACGCCAGACAGCCCTTGGGACCGGGGTTCCAGCCCCTCTGAGGGCGTTGCGGAAAGTTGGCGGCAGCGCCCAGCTCCTTGGCAGTTCCCCCGGCCCTGCCGCGGGGGGTGGGAAGGTGGGGAGGGGGGGGTTGGAGGGGGCCGGCCGGGCTCCGTCCCTCCTGCAGCCGCCTATAAAGAAGGGAGAGCGGGGCCGGAGCACCGGCTCTCCCGGCATGCCCCCGTGGCACCGGGCGCGGCGGTGGGCGAGGAGCTGGGTGGGGTGCGCATCCCCTGGGACGCCTCCCCACGGGGCTCGCTATTGTCAACGCTCCTCGCCCTCTTCCCCACCGGTCCCTCCTGGTCGGCCGCAGGACCCTGCCGGCCCCGCCGTCTGCCCTTCCCCACCAAGCCCAGCCGCCATCGGGGCTGCCGAGACCCCACTTGGGGCCGGGATCATCCCCGCCCCGCTCCGCGGCTCCCCGCCGCCCGTCGCTGCGCAGTGTGCCGGGCCGGGCCCCCCCTCAGGGCCGGGGGGCGGGGGGGGGGGGGAGCAGGTGGGAGAGAGTGCAGCCGCCGGAGGGTGCCGGTGCCCCCCTCGACGGCTCCCGGGGGCTTCTCCCTCCGCCCGCCCCCGGGCCCGACTACACGTGGGCGAGGGGGCACCGAGGCACTGGCCCGAGGCACCGCGGGGCTCCTGCCCTCCTCCCCCGGTGTGGTCGAGCCTCCTCCTGCCCGTGTCCCGACCCCCTCGGGGGCAGGGAGCTGTCGCCCAAGGTGTCAGGGAAGGCGCCGGGGGAAGCCTGGTGCCTGGGCTGCTAAGATCTCCCCTCCTCCCAGGCACTTACCCCTTCGACCTGTTGAAGGTTTCTCCTCATTTCTGAACAGGCAAAAATTGAAGTTGGGAGGGGGGAGGACCGAAGGGGGAGGGAGAGAGGGGGAGGGAGAAAAAAGAAAGAAATGAAGAATGAAAGAAGAAAACAATACTCCCATCCCCCCGTAAGAACCCACCACCTCTTTGGCGCTTCCATCGAGGCGGTCATCCTTCATTTCTTCTTTTCTTGCTTTCTGGAAGCAGTTAGGGAATGTATGATGAAGCAGAAATGAGCCGTCAGGATGATATTTTAATGGCTTATATGTCACATTGGTGCATGTGGCTTTGAACTGGAGCAGCTTTCGTTTCCTGCAGAGAGCGCGCCGCAAATCCCACTTGATAACTTCTACAACCCACAACATTTTTTTTAACATTCACTCTAACACTGTATATTTAGATACGCTTCCTAAAAATACCCTCTCGTCTTCCTTCTCCTATATTTTGTATGGACCTGGAATGGTCACTGGGTCTCTCCCTGCACTTGGAGGCAGCCTAGCACTGTACTACCTAATTTTCAGGATCTCCTAATGCCATCACCCTGAAGATTTCACAGTTATGCTGCCTACTTTATCTTTTGCCCAGGTTAATTTTAGAAACATATACAGAGAATAATGTAACGTCCGCCTAAAGACCACGTCCCCACTGCGGCGCGTATGTAGAGCGGGTATACCTGTTGCTATAAGCTACTGCAATTTCCCCGAGTGGATTTTGCAGAATAAATGCAAACGTGTAGATTCAGCCCATCATTATCCTGAAAAGCTGTAAAGCATCCCAAGATCCAAGGGAAATTACATAATGCATCTGCTTTTAAAGAGAGCTGCATGCACCGAGCATGGGCAAACTGCATCTGCAGATAAAGTGCAGCGAAACGTTCCTTCAAGGCATATGCAAGTTTATTTGTTGTTGTTTGCTTGTTTGTTTGTTTTCTAGGCAATGGCCATTGTAATGGCTCCTGAAATTATGCAGTTCTCAAGCGAGAAGTGCTCGCGCTGTGTCGCTGCTTCTCTGATCGCCCAGTACCTGCGCTGCGGATTGCTTCCCAGCGCCTTTCAGCCCACAGGATGAGTTTAAAGTTTCTTTGTTTGCCACCACGAATTTGAGGGGCTCAGATTTAGTTGCGAATAAGCCAAGTGAAGGGCTGAACAAAGGCGAAAATGAAGGATTCCGACTCTTAGTGAGCTTTTTGTGTTTTCGTTACTAGAAAATAATTAGACCTAATGAATATGCAGGCGACCCAGTAAATAAATAATTCGCTGGTTTTATATAGGCGCACACACACATGTGCACATACATAAGTGTATGTATATATGCATATGCAAACATGTATGTATTTTAAAGTTTCGTGAGACTTTTTTTTTCGGTGCCGCAGCATTGTTTAAAATCTGGTACAAATGTTGCTTAGCTTAATTGATTAAGCCACAAAGGTTTTCTGTTTTTAAATACCATACTTCTACCTTTCAACAATCATTTTAATATATGGTCAATGGCTCTTTGTGGCGAGAACAAAAAAGAACTATCCGCAGTTCTTCAATAGACTTCGAGCTGGGGAAAGACAGGTTAATCGAGGGTTGCATCCAGAAAACAACCAAGTGTTGTATGTTTGCACTGAATTCAAATGTCTGCATTTTTCTAACTAAATCAAAGGGAGTGTTATTTCTTTTTCTGCTCACTCATCTGAAGGTAAGTAAATTTTCTCTGGCGATCAAAAGCCTGGTCAGCAACAAAGACACCGCCTGCTTTTTCCACCGTCCTGGTGTGGCAAGTTGAGGAATTTCAATATCTGTGACAAGGGTGACTGATTTGTGAACTAGAAAAGGTTTGAATGTCAGAAATTTTACATTGCTCCTATCGAGGATTTTAAATATATATATATTTTGCAAAATAAATTAAAAAAAAAAAAAAAACTATCTGGGACTTTCATGCAGCAGTAAGAGACACAGTGTAGGTTTGGGAAATTTACAGTTTTACCTGAATGAGAGTCCCTTTAAAAAGAGAGCGAGAGAAAGGCAGAGTGAGAGAGACACGAGAAAGAAAATTACAAAAAAGAGGCGAAACAGCAACAACAAAAGTAGAAAGTTAAGAGTTCTCACCAACCTGCGTTTTGATGGGTGCAGGAAACAAAATTTATTTCAGAAAACTGATGGAGGGACAGAGTCAGCTACCCAAAGAAATCACGTCTGGCGTTTAAAAATCAAATCAAGCGCACCCAGAAACTACTCTTGCAGAGCTGCAGTTTTAAGCAAGACGAAAGCAACAACTTCAAAAGGAGCGAGCCACGACAGGGCTCCCCTTTTCAAAGTCTACAAAGTTGCTCAGCGATCTTAAAAATCCTGCCCCGCCACGGCATCCCCCTCACGACCACTACCAGGGACAGAGGGACGGGGATGGAGAGGAACCGAGACAACGATGGAAGATTTTTTTTTTTTTTTTTGCTTTGCACATATACACACAAAAAGATGCGCTGGAAATATTTTCGTGAAAAAATAATATATATTTTTTTAAAAAAGTTGTTGTTGTTGTTGTTGTTGTTTTTTTAAAAAAAGTTGCTACTCCTGGAAGCCCTGCTCGTCCCCGGGGCTGTCAGGGCGCTCACAATACCTGCGATTGATGAGGCGCGGGGGCCAATGGGCGGCGGGAGGCGGCCGTGCGGCCCCTCGTTGGCGGGGCCGGGGGGAGTTACGCGAGGAAGGGGGAGCCGGCGGCGGCCAATGAGCGGCCACGTCGCATCGCACGTCGCCCCGCCCCCGGCTCCCATTCATCAAGGGGGGGGGCCGGTGTCGTCTTTTCAATTCATTTATCTGCAGGAATGATTGCCGCTATCAGTCTCGCGTTCACCGCCCGGCTGAGGAGGTGAAAGTTTCTCCCCAGGAAGATAAACCGCAAAAGACAATATTGTGCATGATTTGCGCCTTTTTTTTTTTTTTTTTTTTTTTTTTGCAGAGCGAGAAAAAAAAAAGGCCAAAAAAAAAATCGGGGAGAGTGTGGGGAAGCTCGAAGAGGAGAGAGAAACAATCTCTAGGCCACTTCGCAACATTCCTATAGCAAAAAAAAAAAATCACTGAAGGAAGTTTCTTTTGTGTTTTGCTTTTTTTTTTTTTTTTTT
>CM021739.1:600869-636095 GCA_011075105.1 Heteronetta atricapilla | reverse complement strand
TTTTCCCCCTGCGCTGATGCCGAAGGGAGTGTTTTTGATGTGGTTGCTTTGGTGGTGATCGTCGCTGACTTTCCAAAGAGGGTGTTTTCGCCGCCTCTGCTGCTGCTGCTGCTGCTTCTCTCCGCGTTGTGTGTGTGCGCGCGTGCTTTTTTTTGGTTGCTGCATCGATACTGGGAAGATGCTTCTGGATGCTGGACCGCAGTATCCCGCCATAGGAGTCACTACCTTCGGATCGTCTCGCCACCACTCCACGGCCGATGTCACGGACAGAGAAGTGGGGCTGGGGATCAATCCCTTCGCCGACGGCATGGGCGCCTTCAAAATCAACCCTAGCACCCACGAGCTGGCCTCGGCCGGCCAGACCGCCTTCACCTCGCAGGCTCCCGGCTACGCGGCGGCGGCCCTTGGGCACCACCACCACCCGACCCACGTCAGCTCCTACTCCAGCGCCGCGTTCAACTCCACCCGGGACTTTCTGTTCCGCAACCGCGGCTTCGGGGAGGCGGCGGCCGCCAGCGCCCAGCACAGCCTCTTCGCCTCCGCTGCCGGCAGCTTCGCCGGACCCCACGGACACAGCGATGCCGCAGGACATATACTTTTCCCCGGGCTGCACGAGCAAGCCGCCAGCCACGCTTCGCCCAACGTGGTGAACGGGCAGATGCGTCTGGGCTTCTCCGGAGACATGTATGGCAGACCCGACCAGTATGGCCAGGTCACCAGCCCCCGCTCCGAGCACTACGCCTCGACCCAGCTGCACGGCTACGGCCACATGAACATGAACATGGCAGCCCACCACGGGGCAGGGGCCTTCTTTCGTTACATGAGGCAGCCCATCAAACAGGAACTCATCTGTAAGTGGATTGAGCCCGAGCAATTGTCAAACCCCAAAAAGTCCTGCAACAAAACTTTCAGCACGATGCACGAGCTGGTGACTCATGTCACCGTGGAGCACGTTGGAGGACCCGAGCAGTCCAATCACATATGTTTCTGGGAAGAGTGTCCAAGAGAAGGGAAGCCTTTCAAGGCCAAATACAAACTTGTAAATCACATCAGAGTCCACACAGGTGAAAAACCTTTTCCCTGCCCTTTCCCAGGCTGTGGTAAAGTGTTTGCCAGATCAGAGAATCTCAAAATACACAAAAGAACTCATACAGGTACGGTAATCTTCTCTGTAGCTTTTCTGCCTGTGAGTGGAAGCGCCGAGCGCCGGGGCCGGAGCGGGACGCGGGGCCGGGCAGGAGGGGCTGGGGCGCTGCTTTGCTGCGGGTCGGGGCCAGGGGTGCTCCAGGGCCACCCTGGGTTTTTCCCAGAGAGGCAGGCTCGGAGCTCTGCCGTGAAGCGAACTCGGTCACGGCCGCGCCGGTAGCAGCAACAACAAGCGAATTATCCCTGACGAGGTGGAGGGGGAGAAAGGCGGTTTGCTGCTGGGATCGGGAGGGCGGTGGGGGGGGGCCGCCGGCCAAATCGCCGCGACCTGTCGTGGTAAATTTATAGGTTTTAATTAATAGTTCTTCGGCGGCTTGGACCACGGCGCCATGAGAAATCGTGCAAAAATATTCCAGGCGGCTCATCCGTCTCCCCTCTGCGTTCCGGGGGGCTAGTAAATATTTAATTCCGAGTAGCGATTGGAAATACACCGAGGCCAGCGCCGTAGCGTGTCATTGTTGTGCGGGAGGCGGGCGGCGGGATCCCGGCGAACTTTTCCCAGCCGCGGGAAGTGGCGACGCTGCCCCCGGCTCGCAGAGCCCTGCTCCCCCTGCTCTCACTCCCGAGAGCCGAAAGCCAGCATCGCTTTCCCGAGCGGGTTCGCCGAGGGTTTGTGGGGCTGCCTTTGCATTTTGTTCCCCGGCCGGATAATTTTCGAGATGGCGAGAAATACGGGGGAGGGGGCTGAGGTGGGTGGGAGCGTAAAATATCACGAGAATGGGCTATAAAAACGGAAACTAGGCGCTGAGGATGGTGTGGAGATGCCAGCACGCCTGCTCTGCGAGGCTTGCAAGGAGGGAGACGTGCCCGGGGCTTGGGACTGCGAATGAAACTCATCCCTCCGGGCAGAGAGAGAGAGGAAAAGTTGTTTCACACCCCCCCCCCGCGCTCCCCCAGTCCCCCCGCCCCTGTGGAAAGGGTGCTAAGAGGGGTCAGGAGCGCAGAAGGGACAGGAAAGGGAGGAAGGATTTTGAGCTCCAAACCTCGTTGAACTTAGAAAGTTGCAAGTGTCTGAAATGGAGCCCTGGGCTCCCGTCCGGCGAGGCGATGGGGACAATGAGGGAGCCGGCGGGCCCTGCTTAATCAGATCCGTTTTTCCACCCCCCCCTTTCCCTCTGCAATAGGTGAAAAACCATTTAAGTGTGAATTTGAGGGCTGTGACAGGCGCTTTGCAAACAGCAGCGACCGCAAAAAGCACATGCATGTGCACACTTCCGACAAGCCCTATCTCTGCAAAATGTGTGACAAGTCCTACACGCACCCCAGCTCCCTCAGAAAGCACATGAAGGTAAATGGAGGGAGGGCGCTGCGTGGAAACGTGCGGGGCTTTGGCCCCGCAGGGGCTCGGACCCAGCCTCGGGGCCAGCCGGGGCGGAGGGCAGCGGGCACGGTCGCCGGGGACACCAGGAGCTGCCGGGCCCTGAGGGCAAAACGCGGCCCCGGAACCCGGCCGGCAGCGGGGAGGGGGACCCGGTCTGGAGCCTTCCCCAGTAGCTCAGGGCCAGGCCGGGCCTTGTAGGCATCAGCCCTTGGGGCAGCGCCTTTCGTGGGGAGGGAAGGGGGCGATGCGCGAAGCACCCCCGAGAGCTGCCTATGAGGCCGGGGAGAGGCTGGGGGGAGCCCCTGAGGGGTTCCCGGGCCCCGGGAGCCCGTGCTGAGCGCGGAGCCACCTCCATCGGGGCCTCCGGCGGCCTCCGCTCCTAATTTCTGCCCGATTTTTATTATTATTATTTATTTATTTATTATTTTTATTTTTTATTTTTTTCTCTTGCAGGTCCATGAATCATCCTCGCAGGGGTCCCAGCCTTCTCCCGCCGCCAGCTCAGGCTACGAGTCCTCCACCCCTCCAACCATCGTGTCGCCATCCACAGAAAACCAGACCGCCAACTCCTTATCCCCTTCCTCGTCCGCCGTCCACCACACGTCCAGCCACAGCACGCTTACATCCAATTTTAACGAATGGTACGTTTAAAACGCTAAAGCGAAACAATAAGAAAACCCAGTCAGAAACGAAACAAAAAAGCCCCAAGCGAGCAAACCAGTACACTATATAAAAGACTCCAAAAATAATGAACACTTTGAAATCAGATTTAAAAAAAAAAGGCAAACAAAAACAAAATGCTGCCAGTAGACCCAGGACTGAGTAAAATGAAGACTCGTGGTTTGTTTTTGTTTTGTTTTTCTTCCTTTTTTTTTTTTTAAAAAAAATTGTCTTTTGTCTTTTTTTTTTCTTTCTTTCTTTCCATTTTTTTTTTCGACTTTCGGACTGTTCTGCTCTGCTCTGTTCCGATGGCTAGTAGGCGAAAGGGGTTAGTAGAATGCCTAAAGAAGACAAGGTTACCAGGGCAAATGCCAGCCGTGGAGGGCTTTATTGGAAACCACTGATTAGAGCTCTCCAACTGCATGTCTGCTCGGGCAGCGGCCTTCCCCGTCCCCTTGTACATACAGAATTAATAGCTTCAGGAAAAAAAAAAAAAAAAAGGAAACAAAACACATAAAAAAATAAAACAGAAATGTACTGTTTGATTTTGTACATAGTTATATCGCCAGTTGACTACGGGGGTGTGTGGAGTTGTGGTCTTTGCATATATGTGGGGGGAGGGGAGGGGCGGGCGGGCGGGAGCGGCGGCGGGTGGGGCGGAGGTAGGGGGGCCGTGGGAAGAGGTAGAAATTCAAATATTTGTACTGAATGGCAAGAATGTTCTAGTAAATGTGTACCAAAATGTGAATTACTTTGTATTATTACAGTCTAAACGTCGATCTAACAGAATATTATTGGTATTAATGTGCTTTTTTGTATAAAGTGCAACATTTCGTCCCAAAGTCCAGTCTAAGTAGTGCAGTAAAATGTTGTTACACGTCCTGTCAAGAAATTCGTATAGTGAAAGCCTGGATCTGCGTGTCAAACTGTTACATTTGTTTATGTAAAGTGATATTAAAAAAAAAAAATATAAACTATATCTGTCCGTTGCTTTTGGCAAATACAAGAACATAATGTATATAAATCCTAATTTCCATATTTATCCGCATGTAAAGGTCCGGTTATACATGTTACAAGATATTCAATATTTATGGCTAGAAGAATTGGTATGTAAAATTTAGTTTACAGAACTGTTTGGTAACATTTCGTACCTTATTAAAGATTCTTAAATCCCATGACTTGTGGTAGGAATTCTTATTTGCTCAGTCAACCTGCTGCAACTCCAACTAGCTTTAGGATATTAGAATAAAACTGTCCCAGTTTTTCACTGCTTTCCATTATGTCATCACTAAAGCAGCGAAGGTGATATAAATGTGATAAATGAAAGGATCCCTGCTGGCATTACTATAGAGTGTAATTAGTATTTATATCAAAATTTATGAAACAAATTTTCGGCCGCAGTATAATTTAAATGACCTTTGCAGACATAGAATAACAACCATAAAAATAACAGAAATAGATTGCATATGCTACATAAATATTAATGTGGGGAATTGTTACACGAGAAGTGCTTCACTCCACTCCAGCACTGCCCATGAATCTGCATAGACCAGGGCTCTAAATTAAATTAATTCGTCTAACATATATTAGGAGATTTAAAACAGAGGAGATTTTGGTTGCTATTTTAATTTAAAGTATTTATGACCATAACTAATTCTCAGGCAGTGGATTCCTGACTTTCTTTGGGCCCTTTACTCCAAGAAGTACAGCACTGTTTCATGAAGGCCGTTGTTGTGTATATTTTTTGTTTGCTTTATATATTTTTTTCTTTTCATTTTCTTTTTATTCTTTTTCTCATTCTTTTTGTTGATATTCCTTAAAACATGATGTTAATTTCAATCAACTACTTCTTATGTTATGTTATTATTATTAGTATAATTTTGTCAGTGTTAATAGCTTTCTAAAAAAATAAATCTAGGGGATAAGAATTATTTTATGTAATTTGATTATCTTTCTATCTCTTTTATTTATTTCTCATTTACTTAAGAAATTCGTTCCATTGGCTGGCCTTGATACAGTAGATTTGTAAATGAGAAGACAATATAAAAAATCTAAATTACTTGTGCTTAATGACTGTAGCAGAACGCCTTTTCTCTAAATCAGATTGTCTTTCTTGCAGTTTAGTTTGATAGATTTGCAAGCTGTACTGCTTCCACTAACTTAGCTACGGTTGTTGGAACTGTTGGGCTTTGTTCCTGGTTGTAGCTTGCATGATCGCCCCATTAAGCAGACAACATATCAACAGACAACACAAATCATGAGGTTGGCTAAAGCTGCGAGTGCTTGTGATATGTCATAGAGTGAATTGCACAGACTGACCTTCCAGTAGACCAAGATGACACTTTAACAGCTTCTTTAAAGAAATATTATTTGTACGGCGAGTCAATAGGCATATTAACCGCTAGTGGGGGGGAGGGGGCCGCGGAGGAAGCGGGGCTGTGTTCATATTCATGCAGCCGCTTCCGTCTGTAAACCAGCCAGAGCGTAGCCCGGCTGTCTTACGGAAAAAAAAACATGCAAGTATTTTGCTTTGTCCGGAACATTTTCGGCCGTCCCTTGGTGATTTTTCGCCGCCCCAAAGCCCCCCTCCGCTGCCCCCCTCAAAAAAATAAAGAGACAAGAAAAAAAAAAAAAAACCAACCAACCAAAAACTTTGTGCTGCTGGGACGAGCCCCTCTGCTGTCCCCTCGGCATCGCCGTCTGCTCTCTGCAGCACCCGGAGAGGAGGGCTTCTGTTTAACTTTACTTTCTGCAAAATGTTATTATTATTATAAGCCCAATATCAGTTTTCAAGGAAAAGAGCGCCACCTTGCAGGGTTTGTCGAGATAGGTAAAGTTCGAGACCGGTGGGACCTAGGCAGAAAGTGCTGGTGCTCGAGGAAATGTAAGCCAGTGGGTAAAAAAAAGGCAGGAGAAATTGTCTAACGCGCCGAAAACGTTGCTCTCCGCAAAGCTCTCGGGTAAAATGTCCCGCCTGCGAGACCAGGCAGGAATTTTCGAAAAATAACCTGAGTTTTTATAGAAAAAAAAATCTTAGTGCGAGCCATCCCACTGTAAGATAAACCAGCAGAGACGTCGTGTGGGGGATGTATTTTAAAGATGCGTATTGCAAGTTTCTTTGAACTTGTGTAAGGTCCCTAGTGGTCGCTTAGCACAGATCTGTACTTGTGTGTATCTGAGCACTTGGGTAATGAGCATTCTTTTAAACTTTTGGTCTGAGGTTTGCTTGAGCGTCCTACAGCATGAAGGAGCATATTATTGTTGTTGCTGCTGCTGCTGTTTTTTTTTTTTATGAGGGGGGGACGGTCGGAGAGGGCAATGCTGGTTGCTTGCCGTCACATATATGTTCTGAATTAGAGAGGATCGCTGGGGCTGCAGTTGCTCATTCAGAATTCGAGTCCACGCCATGCTTGTGCTCTGCGCTTGGCTCCGGAGAGGGGAGCAGTGCTTTGAAATCCCCGGCAGAGAGAGGGGTATTTTGCAGGCAGAGAGGTTGCGAGGCGCCTGGCGGCTGTTTCTGCGCTGTTTCGCTCTCCAGAACTAACTTTCCTCCAGCAGCTCGCCCTGTGCGGATTTCCTCGCGAAGGCTTGCGGGGAGAAACACGACCCCCAGCTCTTCAGCCTCGACGGGCTTCGTTGTTTCCTTTCTGCCTTTAAAGCCGGGCTCTTGAGATTATGTCGGGGTGCTCTTCTCCTCCGTGGCCCGGTAGCTTTGGAGGTAGGAGGGCTCTCCCCTCAGCAGGCCGTGCCGGCAGCCGGCCCCGCTCCGCGCAGCCTCTCCACCGAGGCTCCCGGCGCCGAGAAGAGCTCCCGGAGCGAGGCATGGCTGCGCAGCAGGGCTCCCGGGAGGGAGCAGGAGGCTTTTTTGGGGGTGCGTGGGGTGTATTTGCCTCGTCCCCGCTCGGATGAGGTGCCCGAGGGGCGCGCACGGCAGCCCCTGGCCGTGCTTGCGCCGTTCGCCTGCCGAAAGTTAAATGCAAAACAAGGATCGGGCGCTTCCATTTGCCCCCGAAAGAATCGCCTTTCGGGTCGCTTTAATAGCTTGTGAATGATCGCTTGAATTTTTCAAAAGGAGAGCCCGGCATTCATAAGACAAAGTTAGCTTCTTTAAAGCAGACCCTATGTGAAATGGGGACGTACGCTCCGCGATGGCCTCGACTGCATATCTCCCTTTATTTTTATTTTTTTAGCTATAAGGAAGTGGCAGCCCCTGGACTGCCGCTCGAAACTCTGGGACTTTTATTTACTGCTTTCCTGGCCGCGCTGCTAAACGGCTTCGACTTTGTAAGTTTCCCCACGTCCAGGGCTCTTGCTCCTTCGCGAGCAAGTTGGGAGAAGGGCAAACTGCGAGCACGTCCGCGGCCCAGGGCCGCCTGGAGCGCAGGGAGCCCGGAGCGCAGCCCGCTCGGCTGCAGCCCCGGTGCGGAGCCGGAGCCCCGGCGCGGAGCCCACTTCCAAAAGGCAGGAGGGGGCCGAAATACCCTCCTCCGGATCATGCTGCTGGTACAAGGCGGAGTATTTCGAGTTACCTGCTGGCTGGAGGAGTTGTTGTGCGTTTTACCGCTAGAGCTCTGAAGGAAAAAAAGATTTTGGGAGCGCTCTCCACACGGACGGGGGCACTCCGTTTTATTGGACGTGTTACGTGGCACGGTTACAAAAAGTCCATATGTGTGTGCACACACGGGCATCCCGCTCACACCCGCACCGCGGCTCGGCACCCGCGCACACGTGCGCGCTGCACACCTCCAAATCAGCAAGCGGTCCCCGCGGCGCCCCGGGAGCGGCGTTTCCGTGGGAAAACCCTTGCGATTTCGTCCAAGTGGGGCCATTCTCCCCCGAGAGGGTGGTTGCTGCCGGCGAGAGGCCGGGCGGCCCCGGGAGGCCCGACCCGAGGAGCGGGAGAAAGCGGGCGGCCCGCAGAGCGGCCCCGCAGCATCCAGCCCCGCGGCACGGCGCAGCCCGCAGCCAGGAGCACGGTGCGGGCACCACCCACGTGTGATGCTCGGTCTGCTGTGGGTACGACCCACGGGACCCGCGGGCTGTACTGCACATGCACACCCGCTCCCCGGGACCACCGTTCGCGGTCCTGCTTGGATTACAAATGTACCCCAAGGAATAGGCACCGCTGGCCACCTCTCTGCATTTGTACCGAGGGAAACGGCGGTGTTTCTAGAAAGACACGGTTCGTGTGTTTACGAGGAGGTGTAGTTTTGAAGGCTTCAAGGGAAGGCTCTATTATTTCAGGCGAACGTCTACGTGTAACGGATCGCGTTCCTAACAAAATGGGCATATTCTCCAAACCCGTCCAGGGAGATTAATAATCGAGATTCTTATTTTGAGCGAGACGCAGGATAGATTTTTCCCTTGCTGGGCGTATTAAGGTGGGTTCAGCACAACCAGGCTGCGTTTTAGGGTTCATTGTATCTTAAATATAGCCAAAGTTTTTATTTTATACCCAAAAATATATATTTTTTTTTCACTGCTAACCTCTATGGGTCAGGTTTGGTTCATCTTCGATAACAAGAAACACGATCCTGTGAAGCGAAGGGGCTATTTTTATCATGCAGCTGGAAGCTGTCATCAATTCGTAACATTTATTTCGTCTTTAGAACGATAGTATAAAATAGCATGAAGTTTCCAGATGACTCCCGTACTGCAGACAGGATTTTTCAAGTATAATAAATCAAATTAATTACCTTTTAGGTATATACGATCATACTACCTCTCTATGAAACTGCTATTAAAAAAATACTCCGTGTGTGCATGTGTGATTGTGCATGTGTTTACATCTTGAGACCCAAACACAGCATTAGCTGTCTGGGGTAGCTGGAGCCAGGCAGAGCACACGAGCAGCGATGCTCACTCAAGCCCACGTCCACTCTTGCCCGTTGGCCACTCGTGGGCAGGGCTTTCCTCAACGAAATCGGAAAGTTGGCTGTTGGCCGGGATCAGGACTTTCAGATGCTTTCCTGTCATTCTCCCTTCCCAAATCCCATGAAGAACATAGTAGAAGGCTGAAGAACAAAAAATAATAATTTTTTAAAAAAAGACATCAGCCGGACGCTCCCCTCCCCAAAGTGCCCTGACACGTGTTTGAGGCTGCCCCTTTCGGAGGGGTCCCGAGGGCAGAAGCCGGCTGCGGGGCCGGGGCCGGTTCCTAGAAATCGCGGCCACGCGCGGTGACTGTGCGTGTGCGCGCACTGGCAGGGTGTGCGCGCAACCCCGAGGCGCATGCGCGGCCCCGCGGCCGGGCTCCACTTGCTGTTGAATATTTATGACCCTGCTCGCCGCCCCGCTGCCCGCGGAAGGTAACCGCGTCCGTGCAAGGGCGCGGAGCCGCCGGTCTGCTGCGCATCCCGGCCCGGTTGGAGCTGCTCCTGCCCTGCTCTCTCCTCCCCCTGCCCGCACTGGGGTGCCCAGGAAGGCGCTCGCCCCTTCTTGTCCTCCCTGGCACGCAGGGCGAGGGCGACTCCCGTAATTTAAAGGACACTTTAGGAGACCACCGCCCCCCCCGGCAGCTCTGCGCTCCGGTGGCCGCGGGCCGAGCTGCTGCCTTCCGTGGGCTTGCGTGGGAAACCCTAAATGGCGCATTCGCCAGAGAAGTAGGGGCTCGTGGGAAGAGAGAGAGGTTATTGTGATGGATTCCTTTCTGCGTCTCTCCTCTTGGTAACATCTCATTATCCCGTCTGGCCCATCATATTTTATTGCTGATATATCGACATCACATGATAGATCCGAGTAACAAACACACGCGCTTGCCGTTTATTCCGTTTGCAGGCTGCGGGTTTTTTTTAAACAAATAGTAATAATTCCCAGCACTCGTTGTTCGGCGGCACAAAGTGGTTGTAAAGCCCTTTGTACGGTGGCGAAATTATATCCCATGTTATCAGAAATGTGCTTGGCAGTCTTGCTAACGAGGCTCTGCCCCCCAGAGCTGGGCGCAGCGGGCAGGACGGAGCTGGGAGCTCCCTCACGGGCGCACCTGGGCACGGCCGCGGCCGCGCAGCCCGAGCCGGCACCTCGCAAGTTCCCGGCGGGGCTCTGCCGGGTGGCTGGCAGTCGCCCGGCGACAACTGCCTCTTGGCTGCCTCTCCCTCCTGCACCCCCTCCGCCCCAGCCCACCCTCTCCATCGCCCCCTCGTTCCTCCTCGCCCAGCGCCGCCTGGAGTTGCGCGCCCGCGGTGGGTTCCCGGAGAGAGTGTCGGAGCAACACCTGGAGCGCCTCTGCCCCCCTGCCCGCCCGGCCGAGGCTCGCCGCTCGCCCCAGCCAACTACAAGAGGCGACAGGAAAGCTGATGTCCATCACTTCGCCTGCTCATTTCAAAGAGGGCACTTCCTGACCTCAGTTCCCCAAGTGGAAGCTTGCTTCGGGCTCGCAGTGCGGGCACCGCTTACTCCAACCTTTACACAGACGCGTATGAACGCATAGAGACACTATTTGTGTTTTATCTTTTTTCTTTTTTTTCCCCCTTCCAACCAAGTTTTTTTCTTTCTTCCATTTTTTCCCCTTTGGCCAAAGGGGAAGATGACCGGTATCTGCAGGGGGCGCGGAGGGCGTTCAGGGGAAGAGTAGCGCACACCTGAGCCACATAGGAACCCTCTCCATCTTTTAACTCCCCAGAAAACTGTTGATCTCCTCGAAGTGCCAGGCTGAACCTTTGCACACAGTGCTTATGGTTGCGACGCTCCCTCCCTCCTCCCCCCCCACCCCCGGCCCTTTTCCCGAATTCGTCCTGATTTTTTATTTACAGAGCTCCCCCGAGGCTCGGGCTGCTGTCTTGGACAGGACGGGAGCGTTTGGTGCTGAGGCAGGGGAGGAGGCAGTGCCGGCACTTTTTAGCCAACTGGACCAAGATGGGCTCTATTCCCATTATTATTATTATTATTATTATTATTATTGTTGTTATTATTATTATTATTATATTATTATTGTTATTGTTATTATTAATCCAAATTAAATTTATCCCGTCGTAACATCCAAAGCGCCAGTGAATTTACCTTAAACCTGCTTTCTGTCCTAGCCAATGGTGGCAGAGGCCGGCTAGCCTGTCCCTCTGGAGCATTAACCCTTGTCGCTAGCTGGAGTGAGTGAGAAGCTGAGGTTTGGCCCCGAGGAGCTGTGTGCATAGATTTGGCACAGCTTTGCTCCCTTAACTCCTGGATCTTTGTTTTGGTGGCGACCAGGGAGAGCTGGGAGCGCTGTGCTCGCATTTCCCTCTGGCTTACACACACACACACACACACGCACACAAATCCCCTTTCCAACTTTCTGCCTTTTGCGCTTCCTTTCCAGTTTTTCACTTCTCAGACCTACTGGCAGCATTTGCCGAGATCTAGATCCCCGCCGTGGTAAGTGATGCTTTTCTCCATTGCAAAACTCGCTCAGCTCTCGGCTCGCTGTCCCAGGGATGTGTGTAGAAGTTGTATTTGTTTGGACCAGAATTGCCCAACCCCAGTGGTTTCACGTCAAGCAGCACGGAGTAAAACTATTGTCGTGTATTAACGCTGAATGGGAGCAAACAGACCAAATAATCATTGCTGGCTCAGGCAGTAGCATGGCACGAAAGTAATTATTTTTAAGTTCGCAAAGCAACTTTTTTTTTTTTTTTAAATTGTTATTGGGAGAATGAGCCTGTGTTTTGGGTCTGATCTTTATATTTACATTACACACTAGACCATGACAAACTATACAGAGAATGCAGCTGCCATATGTGTTTTGTGAACATACAATTATGATTGGAGGTTCATGCATTCAACGTAAATGTTGCAGACACACTGGTACCACTCCGTGAGGTTTGTGCAATACCTGAAAACTCACTCCATCTTTGGGGGTAGGGCTTGGAGAGACGTTGCATTTTCAGAACCTCTATATTTAAAAAAAAAAAAAAAAAAAAAAAAAGTCAACTACAGGGAATGCCTCCTGGACATTTATTTTTGATGTACAGTCTGCAGCTCTGACTGGATCAAATTCACGATTATTCAGATGAGGTTGAATTTGAATAACTTGCTAGTTTCTCCCCCCCGCCCCCCCCCATCACCCCCCCCCCCCCCTTTTTTTTTTTTTTTTTTTTTTATTAAGAAAATGAATAGGACCGCAGAGTCCGGCTGACCTTTGGCAGATATAATTTAGCAGGAGACCTTTTGCAAACGACGACCGGATCCATTAGCCCCTCTAGTTCTCCGGGCGAACCGAGACTCGTCGGCCGGCTCCCCCCGCAAGGAGCCGGCCGGAGGCTGCCCCGCAGCCGGGGCGACGGCAAGAGGCCGCCGGAGGGGCTTGGCGGGGGGGGGGGGGGGGGGGGGGGGGGGGTGCCCCCCAAAACCCGGCCTGACGGCCGTACCCCCACACCCTACACCCGGCATCCCCGCGCCGTGCAAGAGGCCGCGCGAGCGCAGGGGTGGCGGGGCCGGAGCTGCGCGGCGGCGGGGAGAGGGGAGGCTGGGGCTCTCCGCGGCTGCCCCGCCCGCGCGGCTCCGGGAGCGGGGCTCGGCTTTGTGGGCCCCCGGGATGCCGGGGCAGCGAGCTTGGCGGAGTTGGTGGCGTGAAGTTGGGCAGGACATTACTCACATAACAAGGCATGGTAAACTCTGGAGAGGGCTTGATCCCCAGAAGTTGCTGTCAAAAAAAAAAAAAAGAAGGAAAGGAAGGGAAAAAAGGGAAAAAAGGGAAAAAAGGAAACCGCGTTTCGGGTTTTAACCGATCATTTGTTAAGCATCTGTGGACACTGCTGCTCTGCTCACGCAGGCTTGCCAGGGGATTGCTGTTTTAGAGACAACGGAGCGTTTTCCAAGTGCAGACTAAAGTCCTTTTTTCCCCTCTGGAAGAGGTGAGAACCATTCCCTCCCTGCAGCGGGGCCGGAAAGGGGAAGGGGCACGGTGGAGGGGCCGATCCCGAGCTGTTTAGGCAAAACTTCTCTCTGAAGCAGGAGCGAGTTCCAGCCGCCAGCAATCTCCCCCTCTCTAATGAGTCGCCTCTGCTAATAAATGATGCCTCTGCTCAGGTTCCTCAGCGGTCTGCAGCTGAGTTCGAGAGAATCCAGTCCTTTATTTGAAGATGTGTTTTAATAAAACTGCTGTAACGCTGGCATTTTATTAGGAGCTTATTGTTTCTAAATCAATACTTAATATATGAAAAATGTGCATCCTACCAAACACCTCCGTGCACCCCTTTCTTCATTTACATGCATTTTACAGCTAAGAACCTAGCTCGACATTTCCCTGAATCATCAGACGATTAATTTGCTGGGGAGCTAGCTGTTTCACCCAGATGGATATAATTCTGAATAAATGCAGAAGAAATGCAAAAGCATATGCTTTTCTGTCATTTTCCTGCCCCCCGCTCTCCTTTTTTTTTCCTCCTCAGTTGGTCTGTGTTGAGCAATGCTTTCAGAATCTTCATTATCTAAAAGAGAGGCTAGAGGGCAGGGACTTTGGGAATAGTTCCCTTTTATACTGAAACTTTCTAAACTTAGAGCAGGGTTGAACATGTCCTCAAATCTGCACCTTCCAGGAGCAAATGAATGATGTGCCAGACACTTCACTTCTATTCAAAAAATATAAACCGAATGCTGTAAGATTCCAAATTCCTTCTCGGGCCCATTTTTTTTGGTGAATATTTGACAGTCACAATGTAAAATGGTCACCTCAGAAGTTGATCAAAAGCCCACATAGATCCTATTTTATTTTTCTTCCTCCATTTTATTTCTAGTACATTTTGCTAAAAATTCACAGAAATTAAAAAAAAAGAAAAAAAAACAAAAACAAAAACAAAGGAACAGCTACCTGATAAGATACCTTAGCAGGTTGCAGGCCAAGAGAGATCAAGAAGCTTGAATGCTAGAAATAAACTTGGACTAGATGTAATATTTCTGAAACAACTTTTTTATTATTATTATTTTTTTTCCTGCAAATATGTATTATTTTCCATGTAAAATTTCACCTTTCTTTGATGCCTGAATGGTGAAGATTTACACCAAAGTCAACATGAAACATTGTAATGGAGGGTGGTTACAGTGAAATTTTAGGTTTTAAAATTTTGTAGATCAGAAAAAATATCTCAACAGAGCAAGCATAGTTTTTGCTTACTATCTAAAAGAACTATCATCCAGAAAATACTCGGAAAATATTCAACTAGTAGGCAATGCAAGTTTTGAATAGAAACACATTTCCACCAGCTCTGCAATATAAATCAAGAAACACAGCAAATGTCGTGTTATTGATAAATCAGTAAATGCAGTGTCACAACACTTAAAATATTTTTTCATATTTATAAATATGTCTGTTTAATTATTCCAGTTTGCCTTGTGACTTTTTGCTTTACTGAAAGCTGTTGAACACTTCAACTTTTGATTACTGACATGTTTGGTTTAAGAAGTGGGTTTACGATACAATTACATAGCTAATGCAAGTGTCTCTGTTTAAATCTAAATCATTATCTTTCATGTAGGTGAGTGAAGCAGGTTATTTGCTTTTGGCAATTTTAGTATCAGTCAGATTTTTTGATCCAAGTAAATTCAGATACTTATTTTTATTTATCACTTTCACTGAAGTGAATATCCTAACACCATCACTTAGAATTTCCTGATTAGTTTGTTTAAGATGCTTGGGATATTTTTAAAAACAAAAAGGAAAGTATTTTTCTATGCCTGGTTAGTTTTCTGCTGTGGTATTTGTAGGAGTTGCTTAGTCTGCATGTTTGATCAATATACAACATGGTTCATGAATCCCCAAACATTTTTTATCATATAGCAAGTTGTTAAATGTTCCTGTAAGAAGCAGGGGAGAGAGGCTACCAGGAGGTGTAACTACATTAAGCTGGTGGAACACAGTAGATCTGAAATAAGGAACTGAACCAAAACACATTGAAATCAATGGGAGACTCCTGTTGAGTTGGAACAGGCTTCAGGCTTGATCTGGCTTAAAATTTATTGATTCATCTTTGGGGTAAAAAGACCTGTGTTTGGATGTAAGTACCCATAGTAAGGTCAGATTGGTACTACAGAGTTGGTGGAAATTGCACACAAGATATTCACCTTGTCTTGATTCCTTTTAGGATATTTCATAAACTCCTGTTCTTTTACATGAAGGTATACTTTTGTATGAATGCAGCAACTTCCTAAGAGAACTGGTCTGGTCCTCTCCAGTAAATTTCTTCTTTCATACACATGGCTACAAGTTGAAATTTGACCAGATTTCCAGTTCTGCCATCTTGTTTGCCAAGAACTAACAGCAATGAAGGAGCAATCCCCCCCCCCCCTTTCTCCCCCTCCCCCCCGGTCTACAAAAATAATGTAATAATTAATTCCCTGCTGATATTGGAACACTTGACTGTGAAAATGCTGTTTTCTGCTCGGAGAATTCAGTTGCAGTAAGCACTGCTATAGCAAATGGAGTGTTTCTATTGGGATATGCTATAAATGGTTTTTAGTCTTCTCCCACTGGAGCCATAAGTTTAGGATCAGATCCTGCTTAATATTGTATTTCTCCTTCGCATGATATTTATTGACTGTAGCAAAAAGGCCCTTTAAGAAATATATGAACTTGCTTATCTAGCAAGGCTCACTATCAGTGGAATTTTAAATTTTCTTCCCTCAGTCGCAAAGTCCTTCCAAACACCTTTACAAACTTTGCTTCATATTTAGATGCTTTCTGCTTTCAAGTTCTATTGTGTACTGAAGAACAACACATTTAATTAAACAATCCTAACCACACAAAATTATGCAGTGTTGTCAAAAGTCACAGAGAAAGGGCCAAATTCTTATTTTCTTAATCTGGCAAAATTCCCATTGACATTAGCACTATGTTCTTTATGAAGCTTGGACATGTACTTTAAGGTCACACTGATTACAAGGAACTTGCTTTACTATTAGTGAAGTGTTTGCATGCAGGCTGACAGTAACAGTCTGAAAGAAGCCTTCTCATAGTTTTTAATGGTAATAAATTAGGAAATATTAATATGAAATCCAAAACATTTCAAAAGGCTGTAAACAACTTACTTCTGATATGAAAGCTATGCAAAAGCCATTTGACTGTCCTCCTCCAAGCAGGACTTAAACTGTAGGGAAAGTTCTGCTGTCTTTTAACTTTTCCTCAGCCATAGCTGTCATTAGTTAAAATATTATTTTTACCTGTAGAAGGATGATGAAAGGATTTTACAATTCAGATCTGTTTATATATATAGTAAAGAAAAAAAAATTCCCCTCTGACATGCCCAAATAAACAATGAGCCTATTTCAAGTTCTGCTCAATAAGTGTGCTAAATGCATAAAGTATTTTGAGTAAATGCCATGCAGCTGTTTGGTAGCTTGCAATTACTGTGGTATTGTGTCTGCCTGTGTTTTGTGTACTGCTATAAATCCTGCAAGTGGACACTGCTATTTTTGACACATAATGTTGAATTTCATGTAAGCTATAGGTTTTGTTCCAAGTAGATGAAAATAATGAAACTTTAAAAATATTAGATAGTATGGTGCTGTAAATCTCTAGAGATTTGCAAAGAGACAGTGACAACATGAAGGCAATTACACATGATACTATTTTATGAGATAATTCTATAAAGCAGCATCTCAGCTCTGCACTGACAGTAATTTTTCACAGTAACTTTCTGAATATCCTATGGAACATTTTAATACATTAATTGCTTGCTCATCACCAGATGAAATTTAAACATGTATAGAAATTAAACAAAGGGGCCAATGCTGCTTCAGGAGGAGTTTTGCCTGAGAAAGAACTCAGGATAGAACCATGTATTATAGGGCTCTGATTAGAAAGCTGAAATACAGCTATGGAGACAGGACAGGAGCTGTGCTCTGTCTGTGCACTGCATACATCCATGCCCTGGAAAGCCTTTTCACTGCCCTCCAGGCTGCACAGGTTCTGGGCTGGTGAAGACAGAATATTTCTTCTTTGAACCGTAGTTCAACAGGTGACTTTGAAATGACCTATGAATTCTTCCACTTTTATTGAGCTGAGATCAATAGCTGGTGTGGTTCTAGGAAAATATGTGCAGCTATTTTCTCATGACATGCTAATTAAAAAAAAAAAAAAAAAAAACAACAACAACAAAAAAAAAACCTGGAAAAACATTTATAGTGTTAGAAGATTCAAAGACTTGTCAGAAAAAAAAAGAAAAAAAAGAATCAAAATCTGGGATTGTTATAGCAGCTGTTGTGTACATCTATTATGTAAATAATCCAGGAATTAAAACAAAATATTTTGTAAGACAGTTTTTGTCAAATAATAAATATACTATTATTTAGACAATGTTTTCCAGGGGTGCTATTGTTATCTGATGAAAGTGAAACCTTAGAGTACTCCATATTTTGACTGAAGAGGATTTAACATTTATTTATAGCAGTGCCAATGATAACACCCATATATCTGTGCAGGAGAACATATGTTTCTCAAAATTGGGTGTTGGGACTTATGCTGTTGATCCATAATGAGTTATATTTATCCTCTGGGTGGCACCTAGATATTTTCACCAGTTTTAATCAGAGATACCAGAAGATAAAATATGTGAAACAAAACAAAACAAAACAAAACAAAAAAAACACAAACCAAAAAAAAAAACACTAGAAGTATCTTTGGTCAGACTATTATTTTCTTTGATGGTCACCTGTATCACCATACTATACTAAAGGCCTCTCTGCAGCAGTGGCTACCCTTCATTGCCTGAGTGCAAAATGGATTTTATTAAATCAGGAACCAGGCCCTCTAATTTGTTTTTTCTCTTCTAGAAGGGGCACTGACTGCTGGTGCAACATGTCAGTTCATCAGTCTGTTGACTAAAGTACAGTATGATTTCACTAATGACTGGGATGCATACTGCAGATTACCACATTTTGCAAATTAGTGAGTAATCAAACACCATAAAATCAAGGATACTGCATAATGAAATACACTTTATTAATTTATTTTTACAACCATATATTAGTTTTAATTATTTATGTTAATAATTCATTGGCTGCTAGCACATAGAGCTATGGAATATGTTTTTCAAAAAAATTAACTTTTAGTAACCAAAGACCCCATTGTAGCACTTGGAGATGCAATCCTTTGTGAGAAGATGAGCGAGTGCTTCTTCCTTGAGTGAGTGATCTCATTTCAGAGATAATCCCTAAGAACATCCTAGAGTCCCCGGGGCCAGCCCAGTCCAGGCTGGTGGAGAGGCTGGGGTGGGGTTTGCAGTTCCTTGGAAGGTCGTTGCAGCAAGGCAGCTGCTGTGTTGGCTTCTTCCTCAGCTCTTTGGATGATGAAGAGACAGAAACTCATCTTGGCAGGTTGGAGGAGGACCTTGACTTGGTTACTTTCAACCACTTGCCGAAGAAAACCTCTCTTCTCTTTCTCTCCCCTTCTTCCTCGTTCCCCAGCCCATGGAGCAAGCCCTATCAGACCAGAGCACTAAAAGTAGTGGAAAAAATAGCACCAAACTGTGTCTTTTACTCATTTTGTTTCTGGTGAAAAGCCTAGCAACAAATCAGGGAGTGAGAGCCTCTCTACTAGGGGACAATTCTTTGCAAGGAAGGCAGTGGATCCCCCTGAAATGTCCATCACTGGCATCAAGCACTGCTTGCCACCCAGCAGTAATCATGCATTTCACGTCTGTGGGATGGACTTTGTCTCTCCTGAGCTCAGCTTGGACTCTTGACTTGGAGGAGAACGTCCTCTCAGGCTCTTCTTTTCTTGCCATTCCTTAAAAAAGTGCACTTTTTATTTTTTTTTTTTGAAATGCTCAGGTAAATATTTTGTGTATATATAAAACCTATGTACAATGCATATATATATATTTAATTTCTCACTCTACATTTGGTTTTCTTTTCCACATGTTCATCTGTTATTTGGTAGTTCCATAAACTTTAAATCTCTAAAACTATTTCTTTTTTCTTTATATTTTGAGACATGAATGGCCTGTCAAGAGTTTTATATTATGGTGAGCTGAAGTTTGGATGCTAGCAGGGACAGGCCACTCACCATAATTGTGTTGCTGTTATCACTGTAACAAATTTGTTTCACTTAGCTATTCTTTTTCTAATCTTGGGAAATGCATAAAGGGTAATGCAATATTGATAAATATTTATTATACTGTTGTGGTTTCTAGATTTAACCATGTTGGTTAAATTAACCATGTTGCAGGTCCTGCTTGACGAACCTGATCTCCTTCTATGACAAAGTGACGCGCTGGGTGGATGAGGGAAAGGCTGTGGATGTGGTCTACCTTGATTTCAGCAAGGCTTTTGACACCGTTTCCCACAGCATTCTCCTCAAGAAACTGGCTGCTCTTGGTGCACACATCGTTGGGTTAGAAACTGGCTGGATAGCCGGGCCCAAAGAGTCGTGGTGAATGGAGTCAAATCCAGTTGGAGGCCGGTCACTAGTGGCGTTCCCCAGGGCTCGGTGCTGGGGCCGATCCTCTTTAATATCTTCATCAATGATCTGGACGAGGGCATTGAGTGCACCCTCAGTAAGTTTGCAGATGACACCAAGTTAGGTGCGTGTGTCGATCTGCTCGAGGGTAGGAAGGCTCTGCAGGAGGATCTGGATAGGCTGCACCAATGGGCTGAGGTCAACTACATGAAGTTCAACAAAGCCAAGTGCCGGGTCCTCCACCTGGGGTGCAATAACCCCAAGCAGAGCTACAGACTGGGAGATGAGTGGTTGGAGAGCTGCCAGGCAGAGAAGGACCTGGGAGTGATGGTTGATAGTCGGCTGAATATGAGCCAGCAGTGTGCTCAGGTGGCCAAGAAGGCCAACAGCATCCTGGCCTGTATAAGAAACAGTGTGGCCAGCAGGGCTAGGGAGGTGATTGTCCCCCTGTACTCGGCTCTGGTGAGGCCGCACCTCGAATACTGTGTTCAGTTTTGGGCCCCTCGCTACAAGAAGGACATCGAGGTGCTTGAGCGAGTCCAGAGAAGGGCAATGAAGCTGGTGAGGGGTCTGGAGAACAAGTCCAATGAGGAGCGGCTGAGGGAGCTGGGCTTGTTCAGCCTGGAGAAAAGAAGGCTCAGGGGTGACCTTATCGCTCTCTCCAGGTACCTCAAAGGAGGCTGTAGCGAGGTGGGGGTTGGTCTGTTCTCCCACGTGCCTGGTGACAGGACGAGGGGGAATGGGCTAAAGTTGCTCCGTGGGAGTTTTAGGTTGGATGTTAGGAAGAACTTCTTTACCGAAAGGGTTGTTAGACATTGGAACGGGCTGCCCAGGGAAGTGGTGGAGTCACCATCCCTGGAGGTCTTTAAAAGATGTTTAGATGTAGAGCTTAGTGATATGGTTTAGTGGGGACTGTTAGTGTTAGGTTAGAGGTTGGACTCGATGATCTTGAGGTCTCTTCCAACCTAGAAATTCTGTGATGTTTACATCAGTTCTGCAAAACTGTCCTTCAAATTTAGCAGAGTGAATTATAACTGAATATGGGAGACAACAGTTAAAAAGCTTGCTGGAAAAAATATTTATGACTGAGAAAAATATTTATTTATAGCTTTTTATTAGTAACAGTGTTAGAGAGGTTCTTCTTGTAAAGGTCAAAGTAGGAGGGAGATGCTTGCTCTGACCCTACTTGAGTGCACTGGTGTTTTACAAGATGCTATACATACAGATTTGACATTATCCAACCAGTTGCAGCTTTATGTCCCAAATATCTGTGCTTCTTGGTGACCTTATTCAGAGAAAGGAAAGTTTTAACTCCCTCTTAGTCTCAGTTGGAACAAGCCTGCACCTTGGTCATCCAGGGCAGTGAATGAGGGCTATGTCTGTTACTGCTTATGAGGCTGGTGGGATGTAATTAAATGTCTTGAAATATAATTTTAATCTGTATAAAATGTGTTAGCATTTTTAATTTACTGGCAGGTCATTGAAATTTTTGTATTTGGTTTTCCAGATATAATTAAATGCAAGTAATAAAATCAACAGACAAGAGCCATCATGTTTCCATCCTTTACATTATGATTGTTTTTTTTTAACAGTAGTAATCTAGAAACCTTTTTGTTTTTCTTTGTTTAACTCACATTGATGTGCATCAGAAACTTGTGGAATTGTATTTAAGATGGTCATATTCTTCTTAGAGGTATAGTAGACAGATTTATCATGTATGGAGGGCCAGTGTTAGAATGGGCCTTGATTCTTTTTATTTTCAGGTTAGTGAGAATGGAAGTTACCCAACAGTCAGTGAGTCACTGCTAAGGGCTGAGTATGCAACAAAAAGGGAACCCTCATCATGTGCTAAGTCCTACCAACTGTCTGTCAGTGGAGATGGAGACAAACTGGCTTAGCTTAAAGCAGACTTAAAGCTTTGGCATCCATGCACTTGTGTCATTTCAAGATACAGTAAAAATGAATCATTTTGGAGGTTTAAGTGGGGACTGAATAAATGCCACATCATCTCACGACTGCTGCAAACATACCGACTTTCACCTATCAAACCTAGCTACTGGTTGTGCTTTTCTCCTTGGCCACTGAGTACATGTAAAATATGACTATTTCTAAATAAGAAAACCTCAGACATTTACATGGGAGCATTCCTCAAGGTCATAAAGCATGTGTGACAAATAAAAAAGGACATTCATTTTACCATAATTTGTGTGAGGGCTTTCAACAAGGCAGTGGAATTGCATTTTTTTTTTCCTAGTAATTTAATTTCTCAAGAAATGCTGCCATTAATATTTTATTTTGATCACTGGGGTGCAAACCCATGTTTCTCTCTACTCCTGACAATGCACTTAACACCAAACACTTGTTCCAGTGGCACATTTGTCCCCTGGTAGAGACAGAGTCTTTCTTCCTTTCTTTCATTATTTTTAATTTTTATTATTATTTTTTAAAATCAGTGTCCCTCACAAAGTCCCAATGTTACAAAGGCTGGAAAATAACAAGATGGGGGGTGGGGGTAGGGGGGTGAATAGGAAAAACTGTGATTTTTCTGAGTGAAATTAGAAACAGGGTCCCTTTAAGAAGGAAATTTGATTTCTCTAGAATTTGAGGACTTATTTCTGCAACTGTCACATATGTAAAATTTCCAGTGAAGTCAAAGAGGCCTTTGAACACAAAGAGACAGCACAATCAAGCTCTTAATATATATATTCCATATGCTTTTCTCTCTCTCTCAGTGATGTACATGTTGTAGTAATTTCATACAGATAAAACTGTCATCATTTTAATTTTTACAGTCCTTAAACTGTTTAAAAAATAAAATTAATAGAAACAACTTCTGAGACAAACAACTTATCTTTGTGAAAGCATTTAATTAGCATCTCCGTCTTTTATTTTAAACTGAAATGTGAAATATTGCATTGTCAGGACATCCTTGAATGATATTCTAGATGCATTGTTTGTTTGGAATGGCTTGAAATCACACAACTTTACTGAATTATAACCAGATAAATACATCTAAGCCTGAGGGCAGGAAGTCCTGGCAGCTGAGATGTGGGGAACATGCAGTTTGTCCATACTAGATTCTTCTGTTCCCTTTTAATAATAAATCTATTAGAAAGCTTTGTTTTCACTCCCTGCCTGATAAATAAAGTCTCTGTCTATGGTACCATATTAGTTCTTGATACTGGTGCTTGTAACCCCACCTATTCTCATGGAGAGAGGAGACCTCTGTGAACCAAACATTGTCAGGTCAGGTTATGTTTGGGCTAGTGCCTGTTCTGAAGCTGGGAGAATATCTCATATCGCAAGTATTATGGGGCTGATGAATCACACCTCTACTTCATAAGGTCATCTGCAACAGTTATTTGAACTGCCAGACCACCCACCTCATTTTTTTTTTTTTTTTTTTTGAGAGCCTACTTTTATTTTCTATTTACCCACTTAAAAATCTCTCTCTTATTTTTTTTTTTTTTTTTACTACTCCTCCCTTGTAAAAATTGGTTGAGAGGAGACTGTAAAAAGTAAGGGTAGCACCTTCTGTATCTTCATATAACTCTCTGTTCTGTTGAACCATTTAGTAAATTTTTTTCTTGCATGATAGAGCATGTGCTGTGGCAGACATTTTTATGACGTAGCCTAGGACAGGGCTGATCACATCACCCTGTCTCAGGTTTTGACCTTGTCACTGTTGTGCACTGAGCCTAAAAATTGGGCACTGGCAACCACATCACAGGAAAATAAATGGGAAATGACATTTTAGTTAAAAAGAATAAGTGGATTTTATTTTATTGAAACATAAGGTCATGTGAATTTTATTTATTGTTCTTGTATGACTGTAATTAAATAGCTGCCATGCTGCCATGTCAAGTGATTAAAAAATAGTAATAATAAAAGGGGAATTCACTAGCCAGGACCCAATTCATGGTTCTGCAGCTGTTTTACATTCAGGGCTTTTAATAAAGCCAGTGGAAACTAGAAAGCCATGAGAGAATAATATTCTTATATGAAACATCATTTATAACATCTGTAATAAAGCAAGCTAAATAATACCTCTGCCATCAAAAATCATAAACAGTATGTTAGCTTTTAAAGGTGACATTTGTCTTTTGAAATCTTTTGATTTCTGATTTTTGATTTCTTTGAAATCTTTTGATTTGATTTGTGATTCTTTAAGAAAGCCTAAGTAGATTCCACTATAGTGGTTTGATTAAGAAAAAAAATCATTATAAAGTCTTCAATACATATGTAATTACATATAGTAGTATATAGATGTGAGACCAGTCATTTATTGCTGGTATCAGAAACTGAAGAATTTGTTGTTACAACCATCATTGTCTTCCAAAAGATGTAATATAAACTGTTCTCATTTGAGTACCTACATATATATATATATGTATATGTGTGCATATATATGTACATACCTGCATGCAGTTTGACATAATCTTTAATAACCTGTTTTTAAGAATATAATTTTTCACTGCTTTACTAAAGCTAAAATTTCACAGATATATTGGTGCCTTTTACAGTGATAATGTGACTGTGTACAAAGCAAGAGACAAACCCCAGTAGTAGTAAAAAAAGATCCTTCTTAACACAAAGTAGAAATAATTTGTGAAAATTCAGAAACAATGACATGTATTGCTGCAAACTGGAAAATAACAGGTACTTGCAAAATGCAAGGGATGTGGTTTGGAGGGCAAGTTGGCCACATCTTCCATTGTAAAACCATTTATGTTTATAACACCAGGCAGCCAAATCTGATCCATACGTGTGTAACCTGCAGTGCCCTGGGAACCCTGCACACTGTGGCGTGTGCTCAGATGGCTGTTCCCAGAGCGCTTGCTGTAAGATGGCGAGGTGGGACCTGGAAAGAAATAAACCCACATTCAGGAGAAATGGCTGTACCATCTTGTTGGCTAAACTCTTACTCCAGTGAAATTTTCTCAGCCCTATCATCCCCTGCACCTCTTTGTACCTTGTGGTAAGGCTCACCTCCAGAACAGGCCTCCCCAAGACACCATGCCCTTCCATGGGGTGCCCACTTCACACCTGGGGCAAGGTGGTACCCAGGTGTCTTTTGCCCATCCCTGGTCCAGCAGCTGCCTGGAGACCCAATGTGGAGTGAGGGATCCTGAGGCCAGCCCTGGATGAAGGCTGAGGCTCTTTCTAGTCTGGAGAAATGAGCACACAGGGCTTCTCCTAGCATCCTCCAGTCAATCACATTGAACAAACAGGCCAGCGGCCAGCGCTGCAAACCCTCAACTGTCATTTACACTAACACAGTTATCCTTCCCTGATGTTCTTTGAGAGAAGCAGGTCCCAGATGTTACCTGCTTAATAATTATCCCATTTCCAAGGACAAAGCTCCCACATCTCCTGCACCGAGGGTGGAAGGCTGCTCCTCTGAGCTCTGCTTCACCATGGGCAGCTGACGGGGTTCAGTGAAATGGCTGCACCTAGTGTTCCCACCTCCAAGAAGGACAATTTTATTAAGGACCATTTTAATGATTTATGTATGTAGGTATGTATTTATTTATTTATTTATTTTTGATGCAGTAAAATAGAATGGGAAAGCCACAGTGCTCTAAACCATGTTTTAACCACAACTATAAACCATATATTATTTGCTGCCCTTCCTATTTTATTGATGCCACCAATCATTAAACACAGATAATGATTTTATATGAATTTGTATCCCACAATATATGAAGATTTCAGATGTTTGGCATGGAGCCTGCAATGGCTGTTCCAAGCAAGTATAATGCATGGGGCAGTGGGTCATTCATCGGGGTGATTTGTTGCTGCAATATCAGGACGCGAATAACAGTGTGGGGCAATGCTAATGGTTCCTCTTAGCTTCCTTTTTATTGTGTCCACTGTGACAAAAGGTGATGACCTCCAGAGCCTAATTCTCATCTCACACAGCTGATCTGGATATTAAAGACACTGATTGACCTCTCCTAATTTATAACAGAGTAAGTGGACTCAGATTCATTCTCAGTTGGACAAGCTTACCCACAACTTCCAGATGTTGACAATGCAATTGGTCCCTATGTGGAAAGAAAGAGAGGTGTTTCTTCAAGCCCATATTCAATTTCCATACTTCAATCCCTCTTTGTTTTAACTTTGCCCACATTCTGATATGTCATGGTGATAATTGGACTTTTTTTTTTTTTTTTTTAATCATATGTAGAATCTGCACCCAACTCATTGACATACCGATGATGAAGGTGATGGAAAAAGAGGGTGAATAGATCTGTTATAAGTGTGGTAAATAATTGGTCTTAAATAAAAATATATGGAGAAAACAGGAAAACTGTTATTAAGTACACCTTTGCTGTCTGCAATAGAACACAAGACAGATTTACAACATTAATTATTTCCACCAGCTTTAAGACTGAAATATGAATATGTCAGGTATTTAAATACTAATTTACTTTAAAAAATCTCTACTTTATTAAAATATCATTATGCATATTGGAAAGTTAAAAGTCAAAGCTATATAGCTGCTGAGGTAAAATTCACATTTATTGTCCACTGAATGTGATGGAAATTGAATTTGTCAGGAAGCTGATTGATATCTAGAAGTGCTTTGTTTTCAGTGACTGGCACTGCCGAGTTACAACCATCTATCATCTAACAGGTAATTAGTCAGATTTCTCATCATGAGCCTTCAATCCTGCTGTTTTATTATTGAAATACCACAAACCAGTAGGCATTTGAATGCAGATAAAGTTCTCTGTCATAGTCTTAAGGACAAAGACAACATTTTGCAACTCAGCTGAAGGAAGTTTGAATAAAAATCACTGAAATGTGAGTCACAATGTTAATATGTATGGAAAAAAAAAAGCAATCCTGGAAAACATCATCGATGTTGACTGATTTTCTGCAAAACAACATTTAACATTAAAATCTTTAGTCTTGCAATCTACGTGCAAACAAATACCTCCCTGGTGCCAAGGCAGAAGGAGGCTATTAGACCTCAGCAGGGTGTGGTGGAAATCAGGGTGCACCTCTCAGAAGCGCCATGTCCCCGTGTCTCTTTGTCACTGGGAGATGTCACCTCTGCTTGCCTTGCAGGAGCCATGGGCTCTTCTTGGCAGTTCCCAGTGACACCAGTTCTGCTCCAACATACATATGAGGTAGCTCTCACTTGCCTTCAAAGAAAACAATGCACAGATCATGGTACTTGGTCCCATTCAAAAGTGGGCAGGAGTGGGGTACAGGGCTTGGGCCACAGCTGGCCTCAGGAGTCTATGATTAAGCAAAAATAGCTTTTTGGGGAAGTCATTGTAAACTCAACATAGGGTTGAATGCATGTTTGAACCATTAGCATGTTTTAATATAAAGGCCACACAAGACCTACACAACAGTGATGTAACTGCATTTTTTAACACATCCCCCATCTTCTCCCCTCATCTATTTGAAGTATTTGCTGTAGATGATGTACCAGAAGTTAAACAACCATTACTAGTTAGGGATATAGAAAAGTAAAAATAAACTGTTATTAGAGCTTTCAGGAAAATAAGCAGGATGAACAGTTACACTTCTAAATGCATTACTCTCTGGATTCTGACTTTATACTCAGTGGCTACAAGGAAATTGAAAATGTATTGCTGTTCACCCTTAAAATATTGCTTTTGTAACAGAATGTGACTGCATAAACTAATATTAGTAAAAGATTATTTAATGTTCCATTTTGGGACTAATTGATCTAATCCACCTGCATAGCTCATAGCACCGAAATGTAAGCAACCTTGGTGGCTTCAGGAAGTCAAATCTCTGTGCACTTTTTTGTTGGTGGTGTTTATATATATATATATATATATATATTAATGTTGTTGTTCACTTTCTTTCAATGTAAAAGAAAATATCTTACTGGTGGAAGTTTGGGTTCATAGTATCCCAGCCCTCCATAACATCAAGACACAACAGCCATTAGTTCTTAATGAGTCATAAATGTTATCCTCCTCTAGAGAGCACCCACTGTTGAATATGTGAGTTTTTAGAAATATCCATAGTCCTGAGATAAAAATATTAATTCACCATAACTGATAAAGTGTTTTTAGTATATGCAGCACACCAGAGAACAATTGCTAAGAAAGTTAGCTAACCATACTAAAACATGTTTTGATCCAAAATGTCAAAACATTTCTAGAATGAATATACTGTCCATAGAGTTTTGTGCATTTAATGATTCAAAGAATTTGACAATAGTAGGATTTAAATCACAGTGTACATTATCAGGTAACATATATGTGAATGTTGTATTACAGCATTTAATTTGCAGTTTTTCCTTAAGATTATCTTGTGTTGAAGAGCCAAGTGACTTTTAACTATGAGTTTGTTGCATGTGCTTGAGCTGACATTGCCATATTTGAGCAAGAAGATGGGAAATGATCAAGTGTGAAAGAGAGGAGTGTATATTAAAAAGACTGCTGAAACATCAAGGAAGGTAGCTCTTGTTCCACAGATTAAGTTTGGAATGGACGAGGCTCAAAACTTGGAAGTTCTGAATAACCCCAAACTTTTTGGAAGGGTGAAATGGAATTTACACTTTGTGGCTGAGACCCATCTTTCAAGTAAATGTTCCCTGCAGAGAGGATCAAAAAAAACCCTTGATGGAAAATGCAAATATAAAACCAATCATGAGCCACAGCTTTTGTTTACTCTTCAGTGTAAGAGGTGTATTTTATGTGAAATTTGGATAGCTTGCATGCTTGGGCAAACTTACCCTGACAAATTGTTTGTAAACAAATTCCTTACTTCTTGTGCAGTCATTCTACAGTCCAGCCCCTACAATCCAACTGCAACAATGACAAACTTCTGTTCTGAGAGGGCTCATTGAAGAGAAAGGTCAAATAAAGATCGGGAATTGTACATAAAATCAGGATAATTAAAAACAAACAAACAAACAAACAAACAAAAAAACACCACACCATAACAATATAAAACAACAACTGACTGAACATAAGGTGACTGTCGAAGCAGGGCATAAAATATTAGCAGTAATAAATAAACCAGAAATCTCAATTTGTGGAAAAAAAAATGTAAACACTAAAGACAGGCAATGCTAAATACTAATTAGTTATAATTGCTTTCTCAAAATGATTTAATGGGTCAGAGAACCATTCTCTGGCACTGCCCTCCTGGACACCTGCTCAGAGGCAGTCAGCTCTACCCCCACATCCCCAGGCTTTGCAGAAGACCAGTGTGGAACGAGGGCCCAGGTCAGGGAAACAAGGAGAAAGAAAACTTCTCTAGAAGGGCAGACCTTGGACAGCAAAGGTGTTTTTCCTGTGATTTTACCCCATATCCCGTTTCTTGGACAGAGGCAAATTACCTCATGGTCCATTCAAGTGCTATATCTGGAGAGCCTGGCTGACCTAGGAATCTGGCTGTGGCTCTGGCAGGACATGGAGCAACAGCAAAAAATGGGATTCCTTTAGATTATTACAGATCAACCATTTTTTAAAATGATATAATTTTAAATAACTTATATTGCTTCTGGCTGTGCCTGTTTCTCCTATGAACAGTTAGTGGTTTAAAGTTTAAGACATCCAGTGCATCAGTATTTTTGAGTCTTGATTTACTTTTCTGTCTCCCGCCAAGTAAGAACCTATCTGAAGGCAGGAGACCAGGGCTGGCACCTAGTGAAATGTCAGGATGTAGTATACTTAAGCAATCACATTTGAACAGTTGTTATATGACCTCAACATGTTTGTTAGCCATCATTTGCATCAAGAGCAGCTTCCATCTTTTTGGCCTCTAAATGGAGCAGCCTTCTGCAGTCCAAATCCCCTCTTCTCTCACCTTGGCTGTCTCCCGGAACTAGTAATGTTCATTTTTCATGCAGTGTTATTTTCTGCTTAGCGCTTGACACCCACAACATGTGTTGGTCCCATATCTCAAAAGGACTTTGGTCACTCTCTGCTGAGCATCTATGAAAGGCAGCCCATTGCTACTAGTAAAACATGGGACATGCTGCAATGAAAAAGGGTGGATTATCCTGACTTTGTGCCCTCTCTTCATAGACTGCTGCCAGGACTCACCACCACAGTGGCTTCACTGCAAACCCCACGTAGCCAGAATCCAACAAAACTGGCTTGTAACAGGCAATACCCTTAAATTCTCTCTTTTTTTTTTTTTTTTTTTTTTTTTTGTGGCTTGGCTGTCACTGTGTGGATGAATAACATACAGCCTTATTTAAACACAAGTGCAGAAGAAATAGCAATGATCAAATGGGAGGTGTTAAGTTACAGAGAATTGGTGGAACAAAAGTGACAGCAGTGGAGGGTCCCAGGACAGGAACCTTCTCTGAATTTTGTTGGAGGAGAGTTTGATTTTGAAATGAAGTTTCAAAGCATCAAGCATTTAGAATAAATGCTTGGAACAGATTATTTTCCTTTTGACATTAGTAGATTAATTAAGCTCCTGAAATCTTAAGGATCAAGTCAAGTCTACCATCCATAACAAGTGTGAGCTAGCAAGTACATAACGTGTGCCATGCTCTCACCTTTTAATTACAATTTTCGTTTCCCATTTGGAGTGAAAAGGTACAGGTTGTTTGAAAAGATCAGCCTGACAGCTGCAAGTGTTGGAGCAGGGCTCATTTCACAGTGCTTTGCTGGGTAAAAATCTTGTGCATTCATCCTTTATCCATCAGGATGTGTGTGAGGGTGGCCAGCAAGACTGTGACACCTGCTGGCGCTACATTAGTTCCCTGTGCATGTAGAAAAGAGCAGGAGTTGGCCCATTGTTCTTCTCAAGGGGATGATTTTCTCTCCTGTGGGTACCAGGAACTCTGATTCCACCTCTGTACAACCTCCCAAATCCGGGCACCCAAACAAAATCCTGTAAAAGTGGCAAGGCTACAAGGTGCTAATACCTGGGGCTTAACTAATCTCCTCAGGGATAATGATAACTGATGCATTAGCAGAAGAAAATACTTGAAAGTTCAGTGTTAAATGGATAATATATCAATGTTTCAGTATGTTTATTAAATACCTAACAATGTAATTTTTTAGAATAATTTATCCTAGAATTGCCATATTTTTGCATGTGCTTAGTCATCATTTTAAACAACTACAAAACAGTGACATGTGGTATTGAAGATTTCCTAAGCATCCCAAAGCAATATACGTGTATGATATGACATCCTTCCATAAATCCTAAACTTACACAGTATGCTAATGCTTGATTCCATAATTTCTTTTAAAAATGATTATACCCTGCTGCTAAGAGCAAAGGCATACTAAAATCAGTTTTCTATGCTTTTCCAACAATGAAATGCAAGCCAGCACACCACATATCCAATACTTACCATATGTTAGAAGATAATCCAGTAGGCTTCAGACACTGACATGATTTGCTTAAATAAAAATCCCTTTATTTAAAGCAGTAACAACAGCTTACCATTTTTGTTATTCCTTTAGTGACCTACTACAGAAATACTAATATGAAATATAAATATTTTTATTGTAAGTCTGTCTAGTCTATTTTCATTGCCTTTAATGTGGGATAGCACTGTCTTAGTTGCTAGGATGGAGGAAAAGGAGCTGCAATTAAATCATTGGGTTGTTCGAAGACTTCTCAAAAACAGAAAATATTCACCAGATCAAATGAAGCCTAAAGAGCAGTGAGCAGCTTCAAGATTTCTGTAGTATATTGCTGATGAGATGAAACAGTTGAATTTGGTATTAAAATAATTAAATGTAGTCTAGAAAAACAGCTATACAATATTTTTGTAGAGCACTGATGCTTCTTAAGTATATATCATTGCTTTCCCATTCTGTACCAAATGAGACTTAATATTAAGCACATGCTTAAGTGTTTGTAAATTTGGGGTCTAAGGAAAAAAAAAGTGAAATGCAATTTTTTATAGTGAAAGGAATGAATGCATCTGACAGGTTAAGATTAGGGCTCTATGCACTAATGTGGCATCTTTCATTGTTACAGAATGATAAGAAAATAGAAAAATTGCATGTAGAAAGTAGAAGGTAGCATATAGATGAATTCTCTTATTTTCAGATTCACCAGGGAAAACATACTTGATCTCAAGTACTGCTTATAGGTGGAAAATATATTTTTTTAAAGCTCAGATACTTTCACTTTTTCCCAAATGATTAGGACATCAGGATTGAACTCTTGGCCCGGCAGAAGTTAGTGATAGATGAATGAGTGGGAAATATGCGTCTAAGAGAAATTTATATCTATTATCACTAGATCATTTCTCTCACATCATACTTTTAAATACTGTTATCATTTCAAGTCATGTCATTACATGATCTTTAGTGAAACATATTTGCACTTGTGAGGCAGTGCTTTATATTTTCTTCTAAAGCAAAAATTATGCAATAAATCTCAGCTGGCTGGATGTATTTTAAAGCCCAGTTTCTTCAGCTAGATATGTCTCTGAATTTCTGGTACCCTGTTTCTCTGACCAGACTATTCCAGATGGACTGGTGACTAGTTTTATTGAGTAATGGACTGAGCAAAAGCAGTAGTTATAGGGGATACAACTAGTATACCCAATGGGAGCTTTTGGCAGTATGTAGAAATATTTGTAATAGGGGATTTGGCATGCTTTGAGCATCTGCAAAAAAATGTAGATTCCTCCTTTACTCCCAAAATATGCAAAGGGTTTAGAGCCGAGAACAGAGAAATGTGGGAACTCCACAGCTTGACACATTGATCCACTCCCAAATTGCCCGCAACTGCCTACGTGCTTTGGAACACCCTGTGGAAACCCCAACATTGGGATTAAGTATTTGTTAGCTCTTTTTTTAATTAATAGCAGAGTGGATTATTTTACTCATTATGTAGTTAGCTATTTGTTGGGCCAGATCCTCAGCTGGTGTTAATCAGCATAACTATTGATCTTGATGAAACTACCCAAATTGTATCAGCCATACTTTTATATATTTGACTTTATACACTGGAAATTGCAAACGGAAATCTATATTTAAATATTTATATCTCTACATATAAACTAAGCATTTTGATTAGTAAAATAAATTGTGTACACAAATTAATTTTGGACTAGATTTTGTAGGAAAAAATATGATTAATTCTCTCAGCTGCTGGGGTCAATTTTTGTAAACATATTTAAAAATACTGAGAAGATTGCGATGTTTATATGTATGTAATAATCGCACACTATACTACATACATAATGTATACACATGTACTATATATACTTACAATAACAATATACATAATATTCATATATGTCACATACACAGTTATAGATGTGTGTATACACACACACATATTTAAGTATACATTCATATGCCCCAATTTTGGGTGCCTCAGATAAGTTTGTAAGGACATAAAACTATTAGAGTGTTCAAAGGAGGGCTATGAAGATGGTGAAGGGTCTAGAGGGCAAAATGTATGAGGAAGAGCTGAAGTCCCTTGGTTCGTTCAGCCCTGAGCAGAGCAGGCTGAAGGGAGGCCTCATGGCGATCTGCAGCTTCCTCACAAAGGGAGCGAAGGGGCAGGTGTTAAGCTCTGCTCTCTGCAGACAGGGATAGAACCCAAGGGAAGGGCATGGAGTTGTGACAGGGGAGGGTCAGGTCAGATATTAACAAAAGGTTCTTCACTGAGAGAGTGGCCAGGCACTGGAACACCACCCAGGGGAGTGGTCATGGCAATGTGCCTGCTAGAGTTCAAGGAGTGTTTGGACAATGCTCTCAGACATAGGGCTTGATTTTCTGGGTGGTCCTGTGTGGAGCCAGAAGTTTAACTTGATGATCTTTGTGGGTCCCTTCTAACTTGGCATATTCTCTGATTCTATTGTGGCTTAATCCCATTGAAATTAATAGCTACCTCATGCAACACCAACTAACTAACCAGTATATTTTTTTGACATTTGGAAAATATCACAGGTCATCTTAGCCTTCTGTTCATTCAAAGGTCACATGTTCATTTTGTGGTAACATACTTTATTAAAAGTACAGCAACTATATCCTTTTCACTAGTACTGAAAATTAAAGTGTATTAATTATTTATAACCTAAGGTTATAAATGTACACCCTGGGAAAACATGGCCAACAGAGGACACAAATAGATATGAACATCCAACAGTAGGATTATTACATTTGAAAAAATATATTGGTACAGTGTTCTCAGCAAAACTTATGACATGAAGACCTTGATGCCACTTGCAGAATATTCAAGCATGCAATCCCTGTTGTGGTCAGTCACAAATCCTGCCCCAGTGGAATTGCAAGCTGTGCACAAGAATGAATGAACCCACATATGGTGGTGTATTAGAATTCAGGGCAGATTTTTAAGAGCACTTAGATTCTTAACTCCTTTACTAAATCAAAACACCTAAAAACCTTTAAAATTGACTATTTATACCTCATAGTGAAGGATTACTGTAACTGCAATACAAACCTCTGCTTAATTATGGAAAGGTGTATGTACCTGTCAAACTTCAAAAGTGTTAGGAAATTCTGGGTTTAAGTAGTCATTTCCAGTAATTGTCATGTTGTTTTTTACTTTGTGACTCTTTTTGGTGGCTATTCTGTAAGGATGCAAGGCCCTACTCCATAAAGACTGTAGTAAAAAAAAACAATTTAGATTCACATGCTACTTGAGCCAGGGTGTAAATTTCTGCAACAGGCATTATGACAATGGGGATTTTCTCCCTATACAGAATCCCAGAGTAGAATCTCATTTGCTTGAAGGAAGGACTCACATCTGAAAATTAAATACAGCCCAAACCATTTCTTCCACCTTATCTGCTCTATCTGTTTTTTGTCCTCTAAGTGTGGGAAGAGCCGCAGGATGGTTAAGACCATCTATAAACTGTGCAAAATGGTGCTGCAGTATGTGACCTTGCGGACCTCTGAGGTAGCACTCATGCCAAAATGATACTGTCAGCTTCCAAAAGGTGACTGATTTACAGCTTAATGAACTGTATAAACATATAAATAAAATGAAAGTCTGTCCACCAGATTTACCTGTATCATGCCATCGCAGATGAGACTGATTAGTCACAAAGACTGAGAGGCATATTACTAACAAACATGTATTGCTGTACTTTAGTCACAGAAGGATTTACTCTCCCAGCTGCTTTTAATGAGAGTTACATGGCTAAAGCCTAGCTTGCTGTTGAAGATCTTTGCATGGAACCAATAATTATGCTAGCAACTAGAGCATTGACTGTGACGGTTGTAAGTTAAAGGTGATGGGTTAGATGTTGTGTCTTTCCCTACCCATAAGTAAGCTGCAGTATTCTAATACAGAAGCTATAAAATTGGTTTTAAATGTGATATAAGCCAATGGTCAAAAATGTTTAATTATACCAACAAAAATAAACTCAAATTTTAGGATGTTTGAATAATCTTTCAATACGGTATATGGAATGGAAAAAGGAGAACTAAAGAATACATAGGGCCACTCCTTGATAGGGAAGGTCTCCTCACAGACAATGACATAGGCAAAGCAGAGACGCTTAATGCCTTCTTTGCCTCTGTCTTCAATGCCGATGATGGGCTTCGGGACCCAGGGTGCCCTGAGCTGGAGGACCGGGACGGTGGGGATGACAAACTCCCAACTGACCCTGAACGTGTGTGGGATTTGCTACTCCACCTGGATCCCTACAAGTCCATGGGTCTGGATGGGATTCATCCCCGGGTGCTGAAAGAGCTGGCGGACGTCATCG
>CM021739.1:461438-600469 GCA_011075105.1 Heteronetta atricapilla | reverse complement strand
AGTTTAGGCTTGACATCAGGAGGGGGTTCTTCACAGAGAGAGTGGTTACACACTGGAACAGGCTCCCCAGGGAAGTGGTCACTGCACCGAGCCTGAATGAGTTTAAGAAGAGATTGGACTGTGCACTTAGGCACATGGTCTGAACTTTTGGGTAGACCTGTGCGGTGTCAAGAGTTGGACTTGATGATCCTTAAGGGTCCCTTCCAACTCAGGATATTCTATGATTCTATGATTCTATGATTCTATATATAAAATGTTTCTTCTGTCACTTTGTCACTTTTTTTTTTTTTTTTTTTTTTTTGGCTATACCGAGATTACGCTTGCTTTCAAAATACGTTATTACTGAAATAGCTAGTAAGAGCTATAAAACATTGTAAGAATAAGATTCCTCCACACAGGAGCAGACTGGTTTGTACAGGGACAATGTCAAGTGCAGTATATGGTATTTTACTATCAATATAGAAACACATTGCAGTCACCTATGTCATGAGGTTTTTTTATATTTCTTGATTCCTGACTATGCTGTAGAGACTTTGAAATCCACTCACCTGTTAGATCTTTTGTAAGAAGTCTGAATACTGTTTTCAGTTATGCTCATTTTAATCCCTGGGATGAAATTTATATCCACTGTGTCTCCTAAAGAGCAACAGAACTGTCTACAAGGAAAAGAAACTCATTTCTGCAAAAGGTAGAAATTTAATGAGAATCAGCTCAAGGTACTGTCTACCTGTACAATGTTTGTTAGAGTAGCTTTATTAGCAGACCTTCCTAAGGTAGATTCACTGTAGACCTGCAGAAATGTCCTTCTGCTGGCATAGTTTGTACTAGTTCCCCAAGTAGAAAACTGCTGACAAAAGGACATTTTTGACAGCAAGAATATTTGCTCTTACTGTACTATCAAAATCACAACTTCTGTCTCAGATAGAGCAACTAAAGTGACACCACTCCTGTATACTTCTACTGGAAGTAAGGAGTATCTGAAAACTTACCTCTCCATCCAAGAGCAAATGTATCTTTTATGTAGTCTTTGTTGCCATAAACACTTAGGACCACATTTGCTCATTTAAAACCAGAGAAAAGCAAAAGCCTCCAAGTCCTGCCCTTCTGACATCTCTTTCCCCATGGAGGAAGAGGGATGCAGAGCAGAGGAGGCAGCTGATGCAAATCATGCTCCTGTCAAACCACTCAAAGTTCCTTGAATGTTGTGGTAAGAAGGGCTGTGGCAAAGTTCATACAGAGCAGGAGGACCCAAAATAATGCTACTGATATCTGAAACTTTAACTTTTCCCTTTGCAGTATCTGTGGTCAACTTAATACAGATTCATGTTTTAACCAGAAAGACATTTAGTTTTTTCAACTTACATTTTGTTAACTCATCATTGAAGAAATATATGACCCTTCCAAGCTTGGACTGATACACAAAAATCTAGTTTAAGGAGCAGTCTAGTTTAACCAGTCCTCATTCAATAGCAAACATTCTTAAAGCAGCAAACAGCATTATTGTTGTTATTATTATTATTATTTTATCACAAAACCTTTTATTTGGACATTGCTTAGCATATGTGTTGTTATATTAAAGATTCATCTTCTCTCTCAGTTCTGACACAGTTTCCTCTTTAAGCACTTTATAAGACATTAGAGCCCCGGAAAGGTTATTTTCTGTATTTCATACTACCATCACATAAGAAACTGAACTGCTAAGTATGGTAGCCACACTTCAGTTGGCATGCTTTGAACATGTGATTGCCATCATTTCACATAAAGCCAGGCAATCAGCAGGAGTTCTAATCATTACTAGATAGTTTATTTTCACACTATTTTTCATATAGTACTTTATTTTGGAATTCATATTGCTGAATGGGTTAGTAAAGATTAAATTAGACAACTTAATGATAATCAAGACATTGTGCTGACTGTAGAAGAAGTAATTTGATTCTTTGAGAATTTGGTGAGGGGGAGGGAACCAGAACTAAAAGTTTAAACTAACTCTGAGACTGGGGGAGGAGGAAGCAGTGGAATTAAACGGTAAAAGCAGACAACTGTAAAGGGCATAACTATCTGAAAATAGATTAATTGAAAGAAGGAGAGGGAGATTTGAAAATTAAAATTGAAAATGGCTAGTTTATTTTTTAATTAAAAAGCAAAAGTAAAATAAAATAGTTTTAGCTATATGAAACCAGAAGCAACCTAGTCTGATCAAGAGTATAGACAGGGGTTAAAAATGAAAGTAGTAAAAAGTAGCAATAAGACAAACAGAATTAATAAAATAGAAGGAGAAAAAAACTTTGTGGAGGTATTAATATACCCTCATTTCAGTGTTAGAGCTTTAAAGGAAGCTCTAGCTGCCTGCCTGTCAGAGCCCTACTGGAATCAATTGGTTACTGTATGGGTGTGGATATCAACCATTTCTGTTCAGTTTGCAAGCAAGCTCTTGGCTAAGATGTGAAGCTATCATCACCTTAACCACTGTGCTTGTATGTTATATCACATTTCCCCATCTGGATTTGGATTCTTTTTTTTTTTTTTTTTTTTTGGTCTCTTAAACTAGCAGCCTCCTTGGAGCAGGGACTGTGTCTTCTGAATATTCAGCACTTAGCACAACGAAACTTTGATCCTGACTGTAACTTGGAAGAGTAATAGTTATTTCTAATTATATCAGGTGGAAAAAAAAATCAAAGGAAAGAATAATTTAATTGCAAATAATGTTGAACTGGCCCAGTATAATTTGGGGGGTTATTTTATTCATTGTACTGGATATTTCCATGATCTGCCAATATTTGTGAAGGCTTATGTGAAATCCAAATACTTCGAAAATTGTATTGGTCGTGTCTGAAAATACATATAAAGTATACATTCCTCACTCTGTATGGACCAACTGATTCCCACCTCTTCAAAAAGGTTTTAATTGGCCTGTCACGGGGCAGAGGTGATGCTGTGTGAATTGGGACCCTCCTCACCAAAAGCTGGCAGTGAATATGACCAGTGTAAAACCTCTGTGTGCAGTCAACAGGCCACATACAAAACTCTTAGCACTGGTGCTTATGAATGCTAAGAAGAGTAAATATGTTTCAAAAAGCCAGAACTGGCTCATAATCATGTCATTTTTCCCAAGATTGCAAAGAGGGATTAGCTTCAGCATCCTGAAGTTCTGGGGTGACCAAGCTAGGATCTATTTAAGGACATTGGGAACATGCAATTTTTAAGTCTCCTCTGTTGGTGAAAAATTAATTATAAGGACTAGTCACTTTTGAAAATGTTGGCCTAGGTTTGCCGTGAATGTTGGTAAAATATGACATAAATCTGGATCATATATGAATATAACAATAATAATATAATACCTCTGTAATCTATAGTAAAAATATAATATCTCTGTAGCATATTTTTAGTGTTGTGTAAATGAAAACAATGTTTACATAATCTTCTCATTCCTGGACAATGGCCCTGTGTTTTGACATTGAACATTACCTATTGATATACATCACAGAAAAGTCCTCTTGGAAATAAATGGAAGATATTTAGTTAAAGCAGTAACGGTAAGAGAGAGAACATTCTTGTGACCCTTAAACATGGAGCAATGTGCTTGCAGGACTCCTGAAATGCATACTAATTTCACATTTATGACTACATCTTCTTCACTGTGAAGTCAACAACAAAAGATTGACTGAATTAACAGGCAAGAAGGTATATGTTATCTCATCACTATCTGTCCTGCTTTTATGATTTTACTGAATCTGTAAATTTAAATGCTGTTATAAGAAATGGTAGTATCTAAGAAATAGGCAACAGAAAGTCCATTCTGAACGATACAATGCCAATGTGCTTGGGTCAGCAGCTGTAACTGAAACACAATTTTGACTTTTCTGCTCGCAGCCTTGCTCTTTTGTCATACAGCTGTACTAATACTGCCATCTCCCTTCAGATTGCTACATCTGGAGAAAGGCACAAGATAAATCTGCTTTGATTTAAAACATAAATATCAGTTTTTAAGATGTTTCACACGGGCACAATACATAGTGACTCAACAATGTATAAATTATGAGATCATGATATTTCTGTCATTCAAGACATAGTACACAGGTAATCCTAGAAAGCTGTAGATTGACAAAAAACATATGGGTAACTCTTAAAACCATTTTCCATTAACAGTAGAAACATGGTAAGCCACTGGGGAGACCTGGCTGAATTTAAATTTTTGCAGAATTTTTGAAGACATGTATTTGGACACACTGGAGCAAAACCTTACATGGGCAGCTAGTACATTCACACATATTGACTAAAATTTCCAAATGTTTAAGATTAAAATTTGGCATTAGGTTTCCTAATTATAGATGGCTGTGTACATAATACTCATATCTGTTGAAGTCAGAACTTCTAGTTGGTCACAACTTGTGAATAATCAATTAATTTTGTCTAGAATCCTAAATTTGGATATAATAGATTTAATACTTTGTGTGTCTATGATTTTGTTTATTTTAATGTTTCTCTGTTTGAAATGTTAAGTATTCTAATTTACATTGTAACAAAACCTGGTTTTTGCATTTAAAAAGTTTAGTCTTATTTGGAGAGGTCAATATAAAAAGTCTAGAAAAAATGACCTCAATGCTTTGGCTAATTTGAGATCTTCTCACAGGGAGCTGTAATTTTTTCTGGCTAGAGTCACATAAGAAATTATACAAGTTACTATCAATAGGACACCCTGTATTTCAACTAGCTGTAATCTTGAAGACAGTGTCTGATCTTCCTAGTGTTATAATACCACAGCAAAATCTTAATGAGTCTACCTGCAGCTTTATATGTTTTTTTTTTTTTTTTTTTTTTTTTTTTTTTTAAGGGATTTTCATGATTAAGGAGTAAGAGCTGTGGCCCACACAGGTCAAATTATATCCCATCACATATGGGAATCCAAACTAACTCTCTTTATGTTTTGCTGGAGTTGGTTCAAATTCACTGTGGTCCACATATGAAGAGCAGAACTTGATAATAGCTGATCTGTGACAGGAAACACAATCAGTTCTGTGAGTGATAATAGGCAAAAAGCAATAGGACAGGCCAATGCATCCATGTCATCAGCTCTGTGAGCAGACTGGCCCCTGAGTGAAAGTCCCCAGCCACTCACTGCCTTCACAGCTACCAAAGTGCTGTGATCATTTCCGAGGGATCTTTGCATACAAGAGATACTGGTGTTTGATTTTTTTTTTTTTAATATATTAGAGCCATAAATTATTGAGACCAGGTTTGTAGAAAGAAGTATTATCATTTATTAGACTCAGTGACAGTGTCAGGAAAAACTTGGGGGTTCAGTTCATCTGCATGATGTGTGCCAGGGGCTTGTCTCCCTTTATCAAATGTTGTTTTAGATTGACAGAAAGAGAATTTCTGTCCTTATTTTTCATTGTTTATATCCTTAAACCACCATGCTAACCCACTGTATTGCTGCAGGTGCTGTATAGCAGAAAGGGTGGGCTGCTGCTGCTTGGCTGGTGAGAAGAGCAACAAATGACCTTTGCAGCATTAATTCTGTGGACATCTGTGGATGTTTCTGTTTCTGGAGTCAAGGTTACAAGTCACCATCCAGAACAACCTCAATTTTCTCTGGAAAATGATTTGGAAGGTGTAATGCAGGCATGATGGTGGCCCCACATGATGCTCCTCAGTAACAGACCTGATCCATACACTGCAGAAGGGAGCATGGCATAAGGTTTGTCTATATGGTGGAAGAGTCCTGTCTGTCTTGAGCAGTCCATCACCCTTCCTCACTCAACGTGATGCAGGCAAGGTGAGCGACTTTTGAGGTCCAGAGTCATGTGAGCATTTTTCTGTGTATGTACAAGAGCTGATGGGACTGACTTATTTCTGAAATACCAGAATTCACTGTAAGCAATTGAAATCTTCAATTTTTTTCCATAACCAAATCGAGCCCATCTACCCTTTTACATTGAAGACTTGAAATTTCATAAAAACAATTTCCACATCTAATTGTCTAACTCTCCATATTAAGGCACATATTTTTCTTGATTATGCAAACATTCAGGTAGATTTATATTAGGTGCATTATAAAAAGTGACAATAGGTAGTAAAGATTATATTGATGTGCAAGAGATAGAAGACAACAACACATGGAGACAAAAGATATATGACGGGCTGGAAGCATTGCAAGCTAACACTTTGCTAAATTCCCACATGTGTATATCACATAAGCAGCTGAACATATTTAATAGTGAAGGCTCACACATCTACAGTGTGTTAAGTTTTGGGGGAAGCTTATGCAGCTGTTATAGATTTAAGTATTATTTTCTTTTCCTGTTGGTGACATTGATGCAAAAAAATACCTGTACCTGAGAGGTTATATATTAAAGACAGAATGTAGTGAGGCACAACTTGGAAGTAAAAATGAGGAAAGAAAAGAAGGAGTGTTCTGCGCAGATTGCCACAGTGACTCTTAAAGAGGCAAAAATGAAAAAAATCGCTGAGGTTAGAGTAGCATGAACATAAGGAAATCAGAAATAAAGAAAAAATAGCAACACAATTATTCTCTAAAACTAGATCTTGGGGCTAGAGTAGAAAGGAAAAAGAGAAGGGAAAAGAAAAAAAGGAAATGAATTGTGTAACAAAAAAATGGAAAGGGAATTGGAAAGTTTTCAGATGAAATTTAAGAACAAAAACATTTCCAAGAGAGGGAGATAATGCAGGAGTATAAGAAATGGAAAGAACATCCATGTGGTTTGGGAAATCACAAAGGAAAGAAGAATGTCTTAGTTTGTAGTTAACCAGCTAAGGATCTAGAAAACCTGTGCTCCTGGTCTCTCTGGAGTTTCTTACCTGTAAAATGGAAAACAGAAGGTGAGGTATGGGGGTTCTGGATGCAAGAGGCTTCTGAGAGAAAATGCTTGAAAGGACTGTGTAGCAGCTGCATAGAGGTCAATGAAAGTATGATGTGGCCACAGTCCTGTTGATCTTCCCTGTGAGATCAAATGCTGTAGTGTTCTTTAAAATTGATTGGCAAATTATTTGGTAGCAAAACAAAAGTAGTAGCAAGTGGCTGTGACCAAGCCAACAGAGAGAGTACAAAAGGGAGGACAAGCAGATCTAAGGTATTTATAGTATGTATAATGATAGTGAAGATAGAATTAACGGTAAGAAACCCTGGAGGGAGAATAGGGAACAATGAATTTTAATGAAGATGAAAACTTCCTTCAAGTCCACAAGGGAGTTGGACAGATAACTTGTTCTAACTGGAGGAAAAGCATACCACAAACACTGAGCCAAATGTAGCCTGTGCGATGCCAGCTTTTACCATCTTTCTCCACAATGCATTTTCCATGTGCTGGCAGACAACACTGCCAGCTGTCTTGGGTATATCTTTGCAATATAGTAAATAATGATGTAATTTGTACCACATATTTTGCAAGTCATATGAACCAAATGAAATGGCTTTCTGCTGTAAGATCTTAAAATGATTGGTAGGTGATACCAAAACTTGCAGCTAGAGCAAAAGAGCTAAAGCAGAGTGAAGGATTCATGACCAAAGAAATAAACATCAGCAAGCATTTGGTGATGACCAATCTATTTTAAGATCACTTCTTAAGCTGTACCTGTGCTGTACTCATTCATTACAACAGATTTTAGCCTCAGCTGTCATCTAAATGCTACCTAGCAACATGAAATCTGCTATACTCACATAACTTCAACATCAATCATGAACATGTCAGATCTTTTCCGAGTTTCCAAACTTCCATTGCCTAAGTTAGGCCTGCATTTGCTAATCTATACTTCTGACATTTGACACCCTTCTTATTTCTCTTGAACCTTTTCTTCCCTCTTCTCTTCTGCTTTACATTTTGTTTTACCTAAAAACCTGAGGTGGATCAAGCTTAACAGAGTCCATGAAATGTGGGGGTGAGAGAGAGAAAAATGGGCCGTTATCTCTGTGCCACCACTCTGTCCATACACTTTGAATGAGTCCATACAATGACACTGAATAAAACCTTAAGTAAATTCTGGTTGATAACTGCATGGAACAAATGTGGAACAAAGGAGCTATGTTCTACTCTTTATATGTTGGAAGAATGAACTTGTTGCTGCTTGATCAGTTCCTTGTCCTTCACTAGTACTTGAGCTCCTCCTTTTGCTGAGAGCATGCAATGTTGCAGTTCAGGGTTGTGTTATATTTCCTGACCTTTGACACTTTTTTTTTTTTTTTTTTTTTTTTTTTTTTTTTTTTCAGAGATTTAATGGGGAAGCAGGTTTTTTTTTTTTTCTCATTTTGGCTTTTAAATAGCAGAGTCTATTTATTTCTCATTCAGTTAACCTCAATTATTTGTTTGTAAAAATCATTTGATAACAGGATTAATTCATCCTTCATGTAACTACACTGGAAGACAATAACATTACACAAGAGATGAATTTGCAAAATATATAACTCTTGTTGGACAAAAGGAATTTCTAGAGATTTGTTAAAAGTTTATGATGCATGCCTGACAGCATATTGATACAAACTTGAATGTTAGAGCTCATTTGCCTTTCTTCAACAGTATTTAATGTGACACCAGGCCCAGGTGTTAGACCACTGAGCCCAGTATTAAGAAGAAGTGATTTGCTTATGCCTGTGCTGATGGTGTATAATGCTATACATGCTCCTGGGAAGTGCTTCTTCTTGACAGTTCTAATGTAACAAAGTTGGGTAAATCCATGCACATGTATGTCAAGAGGAGCATTCAGTGGATGCCTGTGAGGTGGAGCTGTTTGACTCAATGGGTTTTTGGGTGCTCAGCGAGCAGTGGTACTGACCCGGAGATGGAGGGCGTGCAAGGCTGTGTGGTGTTTCTCCCTGTTCTCTTTACCATATTGCCTGTCACCCATTAATATGTTAGACAATGTCAGTCACATCTGTAGTATGTTGTTCTTTCATTCCTTTCATATGTGGTTATGGTATTATATACAGTGTAGTGGTTCATAAACTCAAATCCTGACTCCAGCCAACACTAAGTGTGAATCTGGTGTGATTGGTTGTGTATCTGGCACTAGAAAGAATACTAACCTATGACTCAGGACCCAGGATTCCTAATCCTAACTATGTTATCAACCTGCTGCTTGGACCAAAGCAAATCTTTTGACCCAGATTCCCAAAGATAGATAAGCACCTAAGATCTTTAAATACTGACGTCCAGGACAGATTTATCTGGAATGCTGAATGCAACTCATAAGCTATCATGTGATAAGGTTACAGCTGGACAGCTTTCTCTCCTACTTTTAAAGCTGTATTTTTGCTTCATATATGTCCACCATTTCAGCTCCATTCAAATCCTTAAATAATGTAGCAGAGGGCACCAAGAACTCCGCTGTGCATATGGAAAAATATGGGGGACTGCTGAGGAGTAGGAAAATCAAGCATAGGAACATGGCCACAGAAGAGCATTTATGGCCAAGTCCAAGCAGGCACACCAAAGCAGATAGCAAATATACCCAAATCTCATCTGTTAACCTCCACGTTCAGACTGGTGTGTACAATCCCCCACCCCACTCCTCCCTGCCTGAGGACAAGGTTGGGTGCCTAATTTTCAGCAGTAACAATAAAACATGGCAGGGTAAGAAGGGGAATGTCAGCTTACTGTTAAAAGCAGTAATGTATCTCTGAATATCTATACATATATCTAAATATATAACATATTTATCTATGTATGTCTGTATGCCCATCCAGCTCTGTGTTTTTTGCTGTTTCATAAAGAGAAGGGTACACTCTTCAAGGCATTATATGTGTGTGGGGAGGTATCCCCAAGGACAGCAGAGTGCAGCCTTGGACCCTGCTGCCATAGCAGCAGGAACAATCCTAGCACGAGTTGAACCATGTGGAAGGGCAGCTCCATGAGGGCTGAGGGCACGAGGATGCCAGACTCTTCAGAAAAACTCAGTGAGAATTTACAGATGACACATAAAATAACCATTCATTCAGCTCTGGCCAAGCTCTGTGTAAGTGTGCCAGAATAGTTACTGGCCTCAGTTTCTCATTATATTCAAAGTGGTGAAAGTATTCAAAATCCCTTGATGGGCTGCAGAAGCCTGGTACCTTGCAACATGGAGTCCAGGTTAAAAAAAAAAAAAAAAAAAGTATTTTATGAGTAGGTCTGGAAGTGAAACAGATGACTGACTCCTTCAGCACAGGCTTTTATACATGGTCGTAGGGTATCCAGGAATCCATGAATCCACACTGACATCTGTATGCGTAGAATCACGATGCTGCAGGCCCAAAGTATATGTTTAGACTGCATCTACAAACCTAGCAGAAAAAAAAAAAAAAAAAAAAAAAAAAAACAAACATTATATCAGCAAAATGAAAAACAAACAAACAAAAATGAGATATAAAAATGATCTGGCTACTCTAAAACACAGATACAGTAATTATTTCAGTCTTTTGCTTAGGGGGTGTACCAACTGTTTACAATTTACTGTTTGGCAAGCTGGGTGTTCTCATTTCCCTCATGGTTCAGGAGTCAAAAACATATGCTACCTTTAGTAATGAACTCTTCTAAGATTTGAAACTATCCATATTCATGTCACAAGATATGTTTACACAAGAGCAAAATGCTCCAACATCAAAATAAATCAGTAACATCTCAGAGTTTATATTTCCATATGCTTCTTTGGCATAATAAAGTAGGGGAAGGGCTGCTGTTGTAAAATGGAGTTTAATTAAAAACAAAGGAAAAAGACTTTATCAGAAATCATGGCCATCCAAAAATCATGCAGAATAATGCATCGTTTCAACATATTCTAAAGATTTATCAGCTATCAATAGGAACAAGAAAATGTAACATAATCATATCCTCTACACACCTTGCATATTTTCCATCTTCTGTGCATAAATTATACATTCATTTTCATAATTATAGTAATATTCTAGTTTTCACATAAACTGCTATTACTCCTGGGTACCAGTAAGTTTACATCTACCAAGGCTACATGCTAATTACATTTTCTTTTTATAATGTTATCTATTTATCAAATTTAGTTTCTTAATGGAAATTAATAGACTAGGTCTCTGCAGTAAAAAAAAAAAAAAAAAAAAAAAGCAAAAACAGATGCAACATAGCAGTTGGAATATTCTTTCAGCTTTCATTTTATTCAGGCTTTAAGGGCTTTGAGTGCCTGTTTGGTGGTTATGGTGTATGAAATGGGTTATATAAACTAAGACCAGGGATGGTAGGGAAGGAGTTAATCTTCTCCCTTTTGCTAGAGGAAAGGCCACAGCTAACTGAACAGAGTTCAGGGATTTTCGAGGTAGCCAGCTGTGGGGATTTAATTGATTCACCCACCAGTCTATAAAGGGGGATACCACAGGGTAGCTCTAAATCCTGTCCTGATTCAGGGAGGAGGAGGTAATTTGTGGAGTAGATTATTGTAGCTGTGAGAAGACCTAGGTGGGAACGACTAGTTGAAAGGAATAAATAATTAATATTCTTGTTTTCTTCTGGGTGTCAAGTGAGGAAGTAAAGGTCTTTTACATTTCTTTGAGGAAAGAGGATAGTATTTCTGTTTGTTCTATTTTGTTTTTCCATCTTTTAATAGAACCTCTTGTCTGATGTTCAGTTGTACAGCCAGGACAGCTATGTAGCTGGGCTGAAGGGAGATCAGTGGATGGAAAGCATGCTTCAGCAAACAGCAGTTGAAGAGTGGTGGATGGGAGTGGGTGGGAGTGGGGAAAAAACAGTGTGGGTGGTGCTAGAGGAAATCTACATATATGAGGGTGAGCATCACAATCTATTAAGGATACTTGGCTTTCAGATCTGCAATGTGCATCCTTTTATCATGCTTTTCAATTGAATGTGATTTGCAGATGGTAGAGGGATTGCTTGGATACTTGAATGGTTTTAACAACAGGATTTATCAGTGTCTGGCTTACCCTCAGGGTGGGTTTCCCTCCTCTTTCTCTATCTCTGAATCAGAATATTATTGTCAGAAATCTGTGCAGCTTGTTTTACAGGGACAGAGATGGTGTTGTAACACCTTCTCTAAGAACTAGTTTTGACTACATTGATTCAGTGTGTTTCCCCCATTCATGCTTGGTGGGTTGCTTTTATCTGCCTCAGGATTTTCCAGGTTTCAGCATAATTTACCTGAAGAAATGGGATTTGGTTAGGGTAAGAAGTTCTGCATAAATGCAAAATACCAATGCCAAGCAGCACCTTGTTTTAAATATCAAAGTATGTTTACTCGCTACATATTCTGCTTTTACTGTACTTTAGAATTGGTCTGCATATTTCAGCCATTATTTACATCCACTCATTCCTCTTCTGGCAATGACTTTCCTATTACTGAAATGTGAGTCATCTCTTTACTGTGCTCCAGAGAGAGGATGTCACAGGTTTCATTCATCAATGTCTGTCTAAATAGCATGTTGTATCTGAGGAAGGATTCCTCATAGTTAATTGCATTCCTGTTTAGGACCTTATTCTAGAATTTTTTGTATAAGTTCATATTGCATTCCTTGTATAAGTAATAAGGGTTTCTGGGATGCTTTGCACAAGCCTAGGAAAAAGCCATAAGCATCACCTGTGTGTTCTGCAAGACACTCAGAGGTTTCTGCAATGTCATATTAGAACAGCTTCAGGTTAACATCTCCTTTAGCACTGCAGGTCTGTTCCCCTAACTTACTGGAGTGTGGATTATGCTTGGATGTGTTTGTCTACCCACAGTAACACCCACTTCAAGACTTCTCTAAGTATGAGTAGTGAGTCAAGAAGGGATATAAGTTGGCAGTTGGTGGTATTTTGAAACTTTTCACAAGCAATTTTTTGCAGGAAGTCCTGCTTCGAGTCCGTGTGTTGACTCAGGATATTGTTACGTTTGAAAGCTTCTTGATCATTTTTTCTCCCTAAGATTGGAAAATTTTACCTTTGCTCTCATTAAGGTCAGTGATTGCATATGAAATACCCTATGTATTCAGAATGCTCAGCGAAGTGTTAATCATTGACACAGAAGACATTCCAAGTGTTGTGAGTGCTGTATGCTAGCCAAAGTTTCATCTCATGAAATCTGTTCCAGATTTTCTGCCTATAATTTATCACTGGATTATTCTTTATTAATCCCTGACAGGGTGCCCTGCTGATGTATGCGACAAGAAAGGAGATGGTAGTTGTTCACTTAAGTGGCAAACAGAACATGGAGAAGTGACATGGCTGTTGATAGAGACCTATATTTGCTTATTGGCTGAGATTTTCAAAGAGGTGATTGACAGCATCTTATCACACTGCAGTCTCCAGTGTATGTTTGAGGACATGGGATAAACAGGCTCACAGCCCTTCAGCGTCTCCTCAGAGCCAAGGGATGGTTCACCTAGATTCAGTGTGTTTCTGAATGAGCCCAGGCATAATCCATTATAAAATTGAGAGCGTGCCAGTCAGCCTTAAACTGTGTAAAACCCAAATTGGATCTAACATACAGTTAGATAAGCAGTGTTGTACATGTGAGATTACCTCTAAACCGACTTATATTCCAAGTTTGCCTCCTGCTATTAAAATCTTAGTTGCCCTTGGATTATAGCACAGCCCAATGAAGCATCACCCTCTCTGCTCTTGTGTTATACTTTTTTAAGAGATTGCTCAGAAACATAAACTGTCCTGTGTATTTTTGTTACAATGCTCAGAAATTATTTCCTAAGAGCAACTCCAGTAGTTTAGGCAGAGGGCTTGTCTAGCTTTATTCTTTTTCCAACAGTGGCCAGATTTAGATGTTGAAGGAAGATCATACAGTATGAATGAGGCAAATGTCTAAAATCTTTCTGCTGAGTATTCTAGTCTCTAGCTATTCTGACTCTGATCCTATGGTGGCTTGTCCATTTGCTAACACCCACTAGCTCTTTTTTTTTTTTTTTTTTCTCTCAAATTCTTATTGAGCCTGTCCTTGAACCCAATAAAGTTTTTTTTTGTTACATTTTTTGGGCAAGGATTTACAGAACTCTGCTACATATGAATGAAGAACAGCTTGTTTGTTTTGAACTCGGATCAGCTAGCTTCCCTTGATGCCTCTTTCAATACAGGAAATAAGGGGCAATGAGCAATGAATCTCTGCGCTGTTGTCTTAGTCACTCATGGTTGTGCAGACCTCCATTGCTTTTTTCCCCCTTAAGTGGTCTCTTTTCCAGGATGAACGGTCTTAGCCTACTCAGTCTTTCCTTGTATGGAATCCATTCATCTTCACTGTCTTTCTCTGAATATTTCCTAGTCTAAAGACACTTTTTAAAGTGTGGGACTTAGAAACAAACATCGTTTACAAAGTGTAGAAGCATGGGTTTGTACAGCAAAATAGTACTTTTTTTTTTTTTTTTTTTTTCCATTTCCATTCTTATTTCCAATATTAGAATGACCTTTATAACCATTATCAAGCCATCAGCTGATATTTTCATGGAAATATGATAATTCCTAGTTGTGATGTCTACATGAAAATCACTAGCTGAGAACCAGCCATTTTATATATGGAGCAAACACATTTTTCACAACACATATTACTTTATCTTAATTGCATTACTTTTTTTTGGACTGCAATATTAGTAATGCAGTCGTGTTTGCTGCCTCCCCCCCAGTTATTGGTTCCTTTTCCTGAAATATCATCCTGACATTCATTCTTTGTCTTTCATTTTCAGCTTATTTCATAAGTTCAGTAGTTCCATATTTGTTTTCAACTGCCTATCAAGCCCAGTTCTCACAAACCTGCACACAAAAATACCACCCTATTTTTCTACATTTAATCTTTATTTTTTTCCCTAAGCTTTGAAAAGAATTTTTTAATATAAATATTTGAGTGAAAAGGAGTAGTTGGTGTTTAAGAACTGGAACAGATTTTCTATGTAAAAGTGGCAGCATTTAAGAGAAATCATGAGAGGAGGTTATGAAGAAGCATTAGGAAGAACAGTATGAGAAGAGCACAGCCAGCGGGAGATCTACTATGAGGAAAGGAGGGCTGACACACAGGAAGGACTGGTAGAGTGCACTGCCTTGAAGTGAAGATGAAATACTGGAATACGATACAAAAGGTGAAGGGGAAGCCATTGAAGGAACTTGAAGGGGAAAATGTATGGTGAGAAGTGGGGAAAGATTATGCAATACCTCTTAGTTTGATCAGGAAGGAAGCAGATTTAGAATAATTTTTCAGGTATTTTCCAAGTCTTCCATAGCACAGAGGAGTATAAAAATGCAGCATTAAAATACTGGCTATCATTGTGTGGGGTCCCTAAATGTTACTGTGATATTAATGCTGAAAGGTCTGGTGCTTAGATTCGGCTATGGAAATCTGAAGAGACTTGCAAAACATCAACTGCTAGAAAAGACAAGGATTTTAGAAAGTCTGTCCAATGAGCTGGACACTACTTGTGGAGTCAGAAAACATCTGTCAGTACTTCTAGGAGAGTTATAGTGAGCTGTCTTCTGTCTTCCTCACACTGACGGTACATCAGGGCTGGTCCTCATCTGCATCACTGATTAAAAGAACCTAATGGAAGATGCTCTCTTTCTCCAGGAGAGGCTTCCCTGACTTCAGTCATTTCCTTTGCTCAAGTTTTATATGTGTGGAGCTTGTCTTAGCACTCATTTGATGATTCCCAGCTATACTTTTAGTTAGAAAAGTTAAAGGGTACCTGAGATTCTCAGCTATTGTACATTGATGTAGACCTGTAAGCATGTCATCTTTACCATATCCAGATCTTGGTTCCTCTGTTAGAGGAAGTGGGAAGGATGACGCCAAATGTGAAATTCTCTGATGAAGAATGCAAGCAAGAAGTTAGCATTTTATTATTATTACAGATTTTTCCAGCTGACAATATCCATGAGTGTCCTAGGATGTTTCACTTTACCTATTGAAAATGGGCAAAGATTTGAGGTAGAAGGAAGAAGCAATTTATTTCTAAATCTTGTCATTCCTCTTTGACAATGATATACAAAAAACTGGACTTTTTTACAAAGAATAATGGGAGAAAGGACATATTTTCACCAGATGCATAGGATATAAACCAAGGTATTGTTGAGATGATATTAGTGAAAAGATAATTTCTGACAGTATATGTGTATTAAAAGCTCTTGCTTTTGGTTTGAGTAATCTTTCTGAGAAGAGATGAGTATCTTGAGGCCAATTATATATTTTAAAAGGATTTTGGACCACTAAAACTATATCTGAATTATCAGTGTTATCCAACTTGTTGCCTTGATCATAAACCAGGTGGCTGGACATGTGTGATTATAGTAGAACTTAGTGTTTCATTCACATTTTGATAAACATTTGTTTGGCAGAAAATGTTTGTTAGGGAAATATTTTATTTTTTCATGAACAATATAAAAGCCCTTTTGCAAACAATACTGTGCTATCACTCCTAATAAATAGACCAATTTTATTGTCTATACTCTACTCTAAAAATCAAAATACTGATTATCTCTCTTGCAATGTTACTTGAAGAAATGGCACAGAAAAAATAGCAGAGCTTTACATTTAAAATACAACATCAACATATAGTGCATGTGCATGAATAATTGTCAAAGTGGTAAACAGAGTCAAGCTGAAGAAAGGGAATATTTTATAAAATATTGAAAGCCTGCAACTCATATATGCTACATAAACACAGTGTATGTGGTTCTGTTTCTGTACTCACTGGACACCTAGAACAAAATGCTTACATCTGTGGCTGCCTTTAGAAAGCATGCATACATTAGGTCTTAACCTTATCATGATTATTTTAATGATGTTTTCATGTTTAATTTCACTGTAAATCATTTTAGCTGAGTTTTGACTGCAATGTCAGAGCTTAAAAACTGAGCTGAAGTTACTTCAAAAGCTAAGAATTTGTCTAGCCTGTGATGTTCAGTCAATATGATCCACTCAAGTGTGGAGCTGTTAGAAAGGACACCAGCGGATGGTGCTTAATCTGCTCAGTTTGAAGGGAACTTGGACTCTTAGCATGAAGTTAAATTTTTGATCTATTTCAGTTACAGTTAAGTAGCCAATTTATGGGTTTAAGGGCATTAAGGGAGTCACAATGGCTAGTCAGATATCCATGTCGTTTTTTTTTTTTTTTTTTTTTTTTCCATATGGGAAATGATTTTTTTTGGTTTAGTTCATTCAGTGGTGTTTCATACAGAGCTGGGTATACACTTCAAATACTACATTGGCAAATCTCTCTTCAGATAAATCCTGCATATCCATGTCAGCAATCATTAGGCTTCCTTTGCCTATTTTTCACAGACATTCACATCCAGTTTCTGTGTAGTCCCATGGATGTAAATCCAGAATGACTGTAGTTTTCAGTTGGGTGTTTTAGATTCAAAGTCACCCTCTGCCTTTTTTGTCTCTGTGCTCCTTCCCACCTCCCCAAGACAATTTCAAATAAAATATCTTCCTGAGGAAGCCTGGAGAATTTTATAGTCAAATCTCTGAAAATATTTTCCCTCTTGGCACTCTTTCTTACCATGCACATTCACACATTTTCAGTAGGCAGAGTTTTTGCCTCATAGGTTATAAGCATGCAAGTCAGTGCACTAGGCTAGAAACAATGAGCATGTGCATGGCACTGGTGGCACAGAAGTGCCTGCCCTGCAGTTCATGTCATTTCTTGCTCTTGAGGAACAAATACATCTTTAGACTGTGGCTTGTAAATGTGTTTGTCTTGGAGAGGCTCAGATTTAAATCAGGGTTTCTCTAACATGCTATTTCAGTGTTCCTGAAGAAATGGAAGCATAACCATCATGGCATCTTAGGGGAAAATATATTCCATTTTCTTGTGCTGATAGTCTAGGAGATCTTCCATTTAAGAATGAGTAAGAAATTGTAATCACCTCAGTTTTTTTTTTTTTTTTTTTCCCCTTTCTCCAAAACCTGCCCCTCTACCTGTAGAAAATGTCCTACAAATGCCCATATTGTTGGCTAACCTTCAAGCTGCTTTCACTTGTTATAGGTGAAAATAAACATGGGTGGATACACAAACACATGGTGGGTACACAAACACATATGATTCAAATTTGCAAATACAAAACTTAATCTAAGCACACAAGAAGTGTTTAAAAATTCTCATTTTACGTCACTTTGACATAAAAAGATTTTTCCTGAAATATTAGAAATTTAACTCAATAAAATAGATATATTTAATTTTGATTCATGAACATTATTGTAAGCTTTTAATATGAAAATTGGAATTGCCAGAAAGTCTGCATTCCTGGCCATGTAAGATTATTTTTCTTATTTTGCTACATGACATTATCTGTGAAAAAGTGTGATCTTAATCTCAATGCTTGCTTTTTCCAGGGAGAAACCAGTAGAACATTTACAGTAATTAATGTATTTTCTGTTCTCATTTTGTTAATATCTTTTTGAAGGCTGTGCAGTAATTGCTGCCCACAAAGGTACATACTCTGAAATAAATTAATGACCAATGACCAATAACAATTATAGATGTAATTATCCATTGTGAAATATAAGCAAAAACAGATATTAGGAAGTGTTGGAAGCTTAAAATAAACAGTACTGGAAAAAATGTACTGTTAAACAATGCTAAAATTATTTTAGCAGTTGATCAGAAAAACATAGTGAGTTCTCTTCTAATTAAACATTAATGTTAGTCATTTTTCTTTTTTATTCCCAAAACATTTTTTTCAACAGGCTGATACATGAAAAGGAAGCCTACACATTCTATGATTATTTTTGAAGGAAATCTACTTTAGGTATGTTACACATTATTGTTAAATGTTCTTATTTTGCAAATGAATTTTCAAACCAGAATTAGAATTTATAAGCATGAGTTTTTGAGAAGCTCAAATTCAAACTTTTTTGGCCAATTTTACTTTGTAAAACAATAGTGCAGATGAAAAAAGACACCCATATCTGTACAGTTTTGTGGTGGTTTTTGCATACAGAACCAACAGGTTTAATGGTGGTGAGTCTCCAGTAGGCCAACATGTTTTGCATAAAACATGCACAATCTTTTTAGTTTCATATTTAATGAAGCAAGACCCTACCTTTTGTTTAGGGGAACAATTTCTTAAAAAAAAAAATATTAAAAAAATCCAGTAATTTTCAAAAAACTAAATTAAGATCATTATTCTTTTCAAACAATGTAGTTTAGGGAAAGTATTACAGAAACCCAGTAATCTGGTTGTTCCTAACAGGAGTTAGACACCTTAAACATCTTAAATATTTGAACCTTTGGCCTTACAAAGCACACTTTCACTTTAGCAAACCTTAATATGCAGGGTAGTTTGGGTTAACATCTATACTGTCCTTACCATTCTCTGAACATCTTGTTTTAAGGAAATTTAACTTTTGAAAATAAGCTCACCTAGAGGAGTTTTGCACTGTGCAGCAAAGGACAGTGTAAAAGTAGCCCTTTCATTAAGTCTTTAATGTTCTCTTTCAAACCATGGCATTTGGAGGTATGTGAGGAAAAAAAAAAAAGATTGCCATTTGAATTTTGACCCAAGACCTGAATGTTGCTTATTTATCCATATTCACGGATTTAACTCTACTTGGGGTCTTATTAAGATACAGTATCTCACACTGAGCTAGATTCTGATTTTTCTGTCCAAGTTAACACCAGTGTAAATAGAAAATATGCATCACAAGTGAACAAATGGTAGTGTGTGGGGGAAATCTATAAAATCCAAATGTGGGTATAAGCAGCCACAAGTCCATTACCAGAAGTGGTTATGTCACCTTACACCACCAGAAAACTGAGCCCACTATATTTGATTCCTAAGTCTCACCTTACATCAGATGTTCAAAGGTTCAGATGAATAAGATATGTCTCTGTAAAGCGTGTTTTAAATTCAAAACTAGTGAAAAACACATCTCCTGATTTCTGGATGACAGTCTTGGAAAAAGTGTTTCAAATGGCAGCTGCCCTCTTCCTATTTTACACCACCCTTACCAACAAACCAGTATCCAGTGACATAAGACCTGATACAAACACTACCTCATTGGTTTATCTTCCTCATCTTGTTTTGGGTGCTGAGAGATGGCTTTAAAAGGGCAGCATGTATAAGGCAGAAATATTTCTTTTGGGGAATAGGGAGGATGCTCTCTTGTTTGAAGGAAACCAAGACTTCCAACTGATTTTAATTTTATTTTTAATGTTCATGGGAACCAGTCTTACATGCCTGGCTGAATTCAGATTTTGGATTTTTGGCAGGTTTTTATTTGAGCCCAGCTTGGCTGTTTTTCAAAATGTCCAGATTGCTCACATTAAATCTGAATAAGCACTACCCACTAGTTTAATCAGAGTCATCTGGTACACCTCTAATTAGTGTTAGTTAAAGTTGAAGTTCATAATAACATAAAATGGTGCATATTTGGAATGTATTTGGTAAATTCCTGGATGTAAAATTGTAGGAGGAAAAATATTTTTGCAATATTACTCAAAAACTGGAATACAAAAGTTATGACAATAACACAATGGTAACAAATTGAGGCTAAGTTCCTAATAAATGTCATGAAAAACAATCTTGTTTTTATGGATACATAATTGGATACATTTAAGCGTGCATACATATACACAATGTGTAGATATAAATTCATTTATGAACTTTAATTGTTGATCCTGATAGCCTAATAATTGCCTATAACTGTACATTGTGCACAAATTGGTTTAAAAAAAAAAAAAAACAAAAAAAAAAAACCCAAGAAATGTACACACCTGTATTTCAGAAGTTACTAAATAATCATGTGATGCTCTTGGTTGCATCAAGACGCAAGTTATTTCTTAGATTCAACGTATGTAATGATACACGAATGAAGTTTTATAGAAGCATCTTTATTTGAAATTAATGTAGGCTTGCCTGAGTCAGAAATACCGTTAGAATCTTACTGCAGATTGTGGGGAAAAAAATTGAGCTTAATTATTACACGTTTGTGGCTCCAAAAGATCAAAACTTGTACAAATATGAACTTTTTATTACAATTTATACCTATAAAGTGCTTGTTTATCTGTAATTCCTTCCTAAATTCTTGTCTTTCAAGATTGTTTTAACTTTTATGTTCAAACATAGACCAGTTAAAACAGCAAACAGCAATTTGATCCCTTTATTAATATAGACTTCAAATCAGGAACATGAGATTTAGGAATATGATTTTTTCAGGTGTCAATTCTAAACCTTACAGAACTGGTGAAACTCTTATGTCTTGCAGACAAGCTATTGTTTTAAATGTATAATGTAATAATTGTACTAAAAAACATCTAAACATTTACTTGGATGTACTTATCTCAAACGTTTCTGTTGTGTTTCAATTCATATTCTGAACATAGAAATATCAGTTCTATATTTTATTTTTTATGGACACATTGCAGCTTCACTATTCAAGGATTAAATGGATCATGATTACAGATTTTTTTCAAGGGCATCTGTTCTCAGCCACAGCTGAGGATGGGGCCCACAGAGCTGACTGGAAGGATCCACCTAGAATTTGTTGAATTAAGTCCTTGCACCTGGATTTAATTGTCATGCTGCTGTGCTGGGGTTTTCTTAAGCTACTGGTAAAACAAATTAGCTCAATTTAAACTGGCATCCAGTAGGGAAGCAACAACTCACCTCATATAATGTTTTTCAAATAATTATTTTTCTATTGCCAGTTTTGCTTTGTGAATATTTTTCTAAAGGCAGGCTGAATTGTTGGGAATATTGTTTTTTTGGAGTTAAGCACAATACAACAAAAAACATTATATTCTGCATATTTTCTGAATTCCAACTAATATTATAATAGTATATGATTATTAATTGTATGTGACTGTCTTATATATATTTATATAAAATACATAAATGAAGGTAACCACAGATAAAACAACAAAAATACAGAGCAACATACCCCCCCCCCCCGCTCCCAACCAGTTTCACTATAGATATTTTATGTACTTTTTGCCAGATTTAGCACTGTAACGATATAAACACTTTTACATTTGGGAAAGATTCATGGAAGTTTGCTTTTTTTGTTGAACAGTAGACAAAGGTATTCATTTATGTCTGACATGGGAATTTGTATAAATACCATGGGATCTCATTTCCTCATGTATTTTAGAGCTGTTTGAACTTGGCAACAACATTCATAAGCTTCCTGGAAGGTCCACAAAGGTTCCTTGCCTCGGTCAGACTTGCAGTGGCAGAACATTTATTGAATCCCTGGAATGTGTGCATCTGTGTTAGCTTCAGTTTTCCATAATATTCTCCAAATGTAGACTCTGGGGGAAAACAATGAAAAATCATTTATTCAGCTGAACATTTCAGGATGACTTCTGAAATGGAAGATATAGTACCAGTATAGTATCAGTTCTATAAATGTTACTGTTGAATTTTATTAAAAGGTGATGTACTAATTTGGAGAAGGGGGGAACATGTTCACTAAGCATGGATAGTAATTTTTGATGTCTCTAGAATCACCCTGGGGTAGCTGCTTCAGCTGCCAACCAAAGATGCTGTTCTTGTGAGCTGGTTATATCACTGTGGATACCAACTTAATTTGCTTTCTAAGACACAGCTCAGCTGGCTAAAAAATAACTACAGAATCATATGAGACTTCAGTTACTTGTTCATTGTATTTTAAACAAGGTTTGGGAATAAAAAAAAAAAAAATGAGATCAAGAGTATATTTTAATAAATGGTCTACTGATCATCTTAGAGATTGTGGCAGAAATATAGATATATCTATTATCATAAACCATCCTCTAAGCCACATTCTTTTAATATTGGTTAGACTCAAATGCCCTGGGAATGTGAATCAGAAAAGCAGTGCTTTTTGAAGGGTGGCAAAATATCCAGAGATCTAAAGTTAAATGTAAAGTTGCTGTCAGTTCTTCGGCTGTGCAGTGAATTTCAAATTCTGTGTGTGTGGTGGCAGGGCGAGCATGTGCATTTCTGAGGCTCCTAGTAGCAGTTTAACTTGTGCAAGTGTGAACTTGAGGTGAACCTCCACATGTCACAGATTCTGCCAGCTGAATAGCTGTGTATGTGTCACTGAGATCAGTAGGGAAGTGCCGAATGCATCCTGTCCTGCGTGAAGGCAGTGTTCAGACAGCAGCTGGTCCTTAACTAAGGCCAGTTTAAAGGTGCAGGATGATTGGTTGTTGCTTTAAATTGATTATGGCTGTTATAAAGCAAATCTTGTTTTTAAATGCTGGACCTGATTCTTGAGGAAAGCTGAGCCTGCTGTTCTTGGGTCCAGGAGTGCAGCAGGAGTTTCCTGTGCTGGGATTTGGGGCCGGTGCTCCCCGCCAGGGGCTTGGCACGCACCCTCCTACAGCCCTGATGTGGTCCTGAGGTGCATGAAACTCCCAGAGCAAAAGGGGCCAGCACATCAAATACCACTGACTGAATTATCCCTCTTCTGTGGAGGAAGAGGCCATGAGAGATACAATACCCTAACTCACTGTGCCAATGCACACCCAGAACAAAGTTTTTCTTTCAGCTGTGAATCTGAATTGCCCTGAATCAACGTATACGAGAATGGGCAAGTTGCTTTCATACAATATTCCTTTTTATAAGCTCATGTTTCTTGAGCTTCAGGGGAAAGAAAAAAAGTCAGTTTTTCCTCAAAGTTGTGTACCCACTGTGGCTGGTTTAGAGGCTGCCCTTCCCCCTCTCTGTGCTCCCTCTCCTGTATGAGGTTCCACGGAGGAGAAAGTAGCAAAAAGCAGCAAACTGAGCTGAAGATATTTGTTATCCTTGTGATAATAATCCTAGGCCTGCACTTAGAGGGAAGCTTCCAGTGGGAAATTAAGCTAAACTGAAAAGCATAACAAAATCCAAATCATCTAGACTGCAAAAATTCCTCCAGTGTTTTATTCTTTAATGCTTATTAATAGAGACAATGTTAAACCCAAAAGGAAGCTAGCACTAGCAATATCCTGTTCGGTGTTTTTTGTTGTTGTTGGTTTTTTTTTTTTTTTTTTTTTTTGTTATAGCATGGATTTTTTTTAGTAAACTCCATCTCCATGTCAGATCTTCTAATTTAATTATTGAACTCTCAGTGTGAATAAATGTACAGACATGACTAATAGCATTCTCTTATTTCATCACAGGATAACAGACGTGGTTTATAAAACTTTTTCTTTTTTCTTCTATTACAGTATTTATAATATAAATGAACTCTCACATCCTGCCTTCTTTTTCTCCTTACTCTCTTTTCATTTCCTTTTAGATTTGATTCATAGAAAAATGCAAGCGATGTGTGCCACTGATTTGGGTCATCTGCACGCAATTCATAAGGAAAAGGTGATTTTTTTCATTGCCTGCCAAGTAAGTGGGAGAGGTGTAGGAAAAAGTGGATTTATGCATAAAATGAAAAACTCCAGATGAAAGAAAAGACCTCTTTTATCATCGTAGAAAGAATCCATCTGCAATAATTACCAGTCAGGCTATCTGCACTGTTACTTCATGACATCTGAGAACTGCTGCACTTCTTGAGCCAATAGCTGCTATACAGCAACCAGCATCACTCCTGAATGAAAAAATTGGCCCAACCACTGGTGAATGGCACTCAGTAGGTTTCCCATTGAACTGTGCTGTGAAACAAAGATGCACATTGGTAAATCACTGTGTGTGCCTTTCAGTTCTTATGCATATCCTGTACTGGACAGCTTCCATTCACTCTGGCACCCAGTGCAAACAAATGTAACTATGCATCAGAGATGAAAGTGAAAATGCATATGTTAAATCCCAAATAGAAGCAGAAGGGAGTAATATATACATAGTTGCTTAGCAACAAACATGTTTTGGCCACAGGAACTGTGACATCAGTCAGAGGAGGGAGAGGGAAACTGCTCTGCCCTTCTTTTCTGTCTCCCTAAAAGCCTTGTAAAGGTCTTTCCTTTATTTCATTTAAAGCAGAAGATGGAGGGCTGTTGTGGATGTTTGTTTATGCTGTTAATGTGCTGGACTGTAGGACAATTAGAATTTTCTTTGCCTGTTTTAGTTCTGGGCGTCTGTTGCAATGGTGTGTGCCCGCCCATGCAGCCAGGTGTTGTGAGCCTGGCTGCATGGCTCACTGCAGAGTCCATCTTAGCTGAAACGCTCACATAGGATGAATGAAGTGCTGAGGCCAAAATTACAAACTGTAGGAATCAAAACAAATTTTTGGTGCCGCTCACTGTGTTTTTGACCCTGTCGTGCTTTTCACTTTCAGCTGTTAGCTTTTGATTGTTATTTCACATTCATCTAGATCTACTTTTTTTTTTTTCATAAAAGAAAGCAAAGTTTATTTCAGTAAAGCATACAATACTTATGGCTAGTAGATGGATATTGATCAATCCCACCCATTTTACAAATGGTCTGAATACCTCTTCTCTCCTTTTCTGCTTTCTTCTCTTCCCAGCACGCTCTGACATACCCCCTGGTGTGCCCTCTGCAATGGGAGGCAGAGGAGAGAGCTGGTCAGCTCTGGTCCATGGTGCGCACCCCTCTGCAAGTTGCTCCTGTTGACACTGACATGAGTTTTCTGTGTGGCTGACATGATGTCCTTCATGATTCTGGTAGTGTGCTCGCTCCACTGGACCATCACATCTTTCACATATAGAAATATTGCACATTCAGTTTCAAACAGATCTGCCAACCTGAACTGCTGCAGACACAGTCCTGAATACATTATTTTAGAGTGTTTCCTTTTAATTTAAGCTAATGAATGTACTTTGGTGGATCCCCAGTGGAGAGAAAAGAACATTTCAGGCGTGCACTTTGCAAAGGCTTTCTTGACAGGGAGAGACATATAGGAATGCAAGACATGTTGAAGAACTCAAATGAAATTAAAATTATGGAGGAAAGCAGGGTTAAAGAAGCATTATGGTAAAATAAGGCCTTTATTTCCACTCATGGAGCTATTATGTAGGTAGTGTTTTACTTGCTTTCATTTTTCTGTGAATTCATACAGACCCTTTTTATGTGCTATCACATTTCAAATTGACAAGGTGTAGCTGATAATCTGTTGCACTTACTACCAGATTAATTTGAGGAAAGAAAATGGGCCATTCTGAAAATATAGAGGAACTTGATACAAGGTATGTTTGTGCCTCTGAGCGGACAAGGCAAATGGGATCATCAGGGAAATGTGTATCAAAACACAAGAGAAGACAAAAAGGTTGTGTGATGAAAGGATGAAAAACAGGAAAAAGTATGATATTGATTCTTTCTGAAACAAAGAGCCAAGAAAACAACCCAGGAGCTGGAAGGGCATAGTTGCTGTCCTGAATGAGGTGTCGTCATGGATTCTTGTTTTCATTTTCTCTACATGACTTAAATTAGTTCTCCTAGAAACGTTTTGCAGCCTGAATGGGAGTACTGTGTAGCCTGACCCTACAGAAACCAAGCATTTGGATCTGAAGTTCATGGCTGACTCCTCAGAAATACAATACATGAAACTGGGATCCCATATCTGAGATTGGTTGACAGCTTGAGCGATGAACAGAAATTTGTTGGCTGAGGATCAACCCAAGAAAATTCAATAATATGCTACTGTGCTTTTTCCTCTGCAAACTCTTCTTTTTTAATTTGTGAAACAAATGACTATATCAGATGAAAAGATAATTAAATTAGCTACCAAAATAGATGTTTTAAAGGCCTGTCAAATTGCTAGTATTTTAAATGTGAGTAATCAAAAATTTTAATGGTAATTGCTATCATTGAGTAAAACAAGATTTTACAGCTCACATTAGTTACTGAACTCTAATTTATTTCCCAATGTACACAGTCTATACTGCTCATTAAACATAAGTTTAACCATTTGTCCAGTGTTGGCTTTCTGAGAAGTGTAAGAATTTTCCTAATGAAATTACTGTCTTTTCCTACTGTGTAGGTGGACAGGTAGTTCTTTTTTTATTATTTTTAAACATAGCTTAAAGTTAAACAAATATTATGAAATCTATTCATGATTTTATGAGTTGTTGTGAAGCTCCAAACAAATGCAAGGTCTCTGCAAAAACATCTTAAAGGTTATTCATAAATTTGGCTGTCATGAGTTTCCCTGAAAGGTGGGATGGAAATAGGAGGAAAATCACATGAATCATGCCCCAGTGTCCCTGACAAGTTCGCATAATGAGGAGCAAATTTTGAGTTGCTGATTTTTAAGGAGGGTAGAACTGGAAATCACACTGGTGAAATGACTGGAAAGAACCTTATTGAACAGGGAGAGAAAGTAATATGCACTTACTATATACAGGAAAAATCAGCTGCAGAATTGCTGGATGAAAAGGAAAATATTTGTTTCTAAACAAAAGGATGGAGAGCTCAACCTCTATGTAAGACTTCAACAAAAGGATGTTGCAAAAAAGATAGGTGTATTACTGATTTATTTTTATTTTATTTTTAATGAGCATAACCTGGAAGACATGTAGGTGTTTTTCTAGCTTGCTCAGCATGGAAAAAAAAATTATGGTGTTGCTTTCCAAAAAGGATGTGGGGCAAAAGAGAATCTTGAGCTAAGTGGTCAGAATGGCTGACAAGGAAACTGGGAGAACAGGGGCTGTCTAGGGTATACAAAGAGGGAACTTAACAGTCTTCAAATATGCACAAAGTTTCTGCAGTGAAGAAAGTAATTAACTGTTTAACACTTTCTCTCTGCATTTGTAAGAAAATACAGACTTGAAGAACTCCAAGAGAAATCTAGGTTAGCCGTTATAAAAGTCATGATTATAGAATAGATCTGCTTACACTGGGAAAAATGTGTGCATTTTTAATGCTGAAGGACTTTAAAAACTAGTTAAATAAACATCTGTCAAAACCAGCATAGCTATAGTTGATTTTTGACATCCTAAAATCTTATTCTGTTCTGCTTTCTGTTATTTTCTCCAAGTGGATTCTGCTGCTTGGATGTTTGTTGGTAAAGCCAGCAATCAAAATAATAATGTAGAAGCAGAGCCCTGTTAACACAGAGGATCTGGTATGGTTTTCTAGTCATGTCATTTACCCTCTAGTGGAAACTGCCAAGATATGTGCTTTGGAAGACTCGTAGGGCACATAGCTGCTTGTCAGCCTATTTCAATTAGTGTGTTGAAATGGCAGATTACACATCTCTATAAAAACTAAATTGGTCTCATCCCTGAAATTATAACAAGCCTGAGGATCCAATCGAAAAATCAGTTCTTGAGCTCCTCAATTTCAGGGGCCACTGAAAGGCATTGTACCACTGCCCCTGCACCCTGCTGCCACTGTTCATCCTCCCTTCCCAGTCCCATGGGGGATCACAGAGAAAGGGACACATTACAGACAGCAATCCCCAGTATGCCACTTTTTACTCACTGTGTGGTTGCAGCTGAGAGGTCTGTGAGCACTGGGAGTCGTAGTTCTGCAGTTTCCTGAAGACAGTCTTACTCTGTGTCTAAAATTCTTGGATGCCTGTATTCAGACAAATTTAAGCGTGGGGTTTAGATGGATTTTGAGTGTTCAGTGATACAACTGCTCCCCATGCAATGTGTAACATTTGTTGCTGTTTAACACGCCTTTCATTTACAATTATTATGTGCCCCATTCAGAAGCTCAGGTGACCTGATGGTCTGTAGTTGCCCTTGAATCCTCAGCTACTTCCCAAGTCTGAGAGCTCGCTTCTTCAAGAGGACGGTTCATGCCACCAGCCAATGTATGTCTCCCCCAAGCTCTGTGGAGATCTATCACATCCTAGGCTGGCACCATGTTCCTTAGATTCCATTATTTACATTTCATGCTAGTTAGGTGTGGTACCATTGTCCTGGAAGCTGTGAGTCCTTTCTACCTGTTGTGTGACCTCTCTTGGTGGTCCCTCTGCATGTTCTGCACATGCTGGGGCTGCAGCAATGGCTGAGTAGGTCACAGATGGGCTCTGAGTATCCCTGTGCTAAGTGTGGTTGTCCAGAGGGAGGTTGATCTCTGACGTCTTCCCAGCCTATGTTGGGCGGTGAATAATCCTGAGGGAAGAGCAAATAGGGAGCTGAGGCTGGGCAGAGTTCAGGTGGACTCCCCAGGTATGGAGGTTAGTCCTCTGTGGGTGGATCCACACTCTGTCCATGAAGGCAGTGACATTTCTGTCTGTCCAAAAGCTGTACTTCAGGATGTCTTGCTTGGATGTGGGTGGATCTGGCACTGAATTTCTTGTGGACCGAGGCACAGAGTTCTTGGGGAATGGTCTCAGGAGACGTTATTTCCATAACTCTCATCCTTAGGGACTAGGGGATGACGAGAGGGGAGAATATCTGAGGATAGCTGTTATAAAAAGCAAATAAATAAATTAATCTCTTCTGATGCCTCATGCTTGAGCTCTGAAAGTACTGATTTCTAAATGTGTACAAAAGTCAGGAATATTACTGTCTCACTAGGTTTGTTGCCTCAGCTTTTAATTCAGTTCGTGGACAGACATTAAAGGATGGGGAACAACAACTACTTGGGTTTCCCGGTTGGTGTTTCTGAAAGGAAAGGCTTGGAGACCCATCTTCTGGCCTGGATCAATTTTTTTTTTTTTTTTCTTCTGCATTGTTTACAATGACATCAATGTGTACGAAAGGAAATGAATTTTAAATGGCACTGTTTTGAAATGAAAATATTATTTTCAGACAAGGACAGAATAAAATGCTTTGAAACTTTTCTGCTCTGTTTTGTTGAAGAAGTGCAGTGCTGGATGCATTTCTAAAGGATTTTTTTTTTTTTTTTTTTTTTCTCTACCTGAAAAGCATTGTCCAGCTCTGTTTAGACAGCCCTAGTGTCTTGTGGTAGGAATTTTCTGAGGTGCATAAATCACTTGGGTACTTATAAGCACTTTACCCAGGACTAGATTTATCATACAGAATGTCTTAAATATTGGTCAAACAACTCATATTAAATCCTCTGTACTATAATATTTTCCTGATCAATTCCATATTTATAGCATTAATCATTTCTCTGCAATTAATTAAGAGAATTGATGGCTCTTAGGCTTCCTTGAGCTGATCCTGTTAATAAGTGTATCAAGCAAAATCTCCATTATCCAAATCAGACACCATCACAATAGCTGTACAGAGAGCCAAAGAGACAGAAGCACAGTTCCAGAGAGTATCCACAGGGACTTCACAAACAAAAAAAGTAATATTTCAAGCTCATGTCTCAGTGGAATGGTGAAGTAATAACGATATAATCAAGGGAGTGTTTGTGTATCCCTTACAGTTTAAAAACCTTTTGCCTCAGCCACACTAATGCTCTGAAACAAGGATGCTGATTATATGACCAATTGTTTAGCATGTGTTCCTAAACTGGTTTATAATTACCAAATTAATCTCTCTGAGGTATTAAAAGCCTATTTGCACAATCTTTGTAAAACTAAATGGGAAGCAGAGCACTTTACCTGTGTTGATATGGAGCCCTGCAAATAGCAACTATTTGTTTTTGTAGCTGTTGTGGCTCTGGGAACAAGTAAATATAAACAGCAGGAAACACAAATACAGAGGCAGTGCAATTGGAAGCTGTCAGGAAGCAGTATGGTGGCTTCAGGAGCTGAATTCTGCTTGAAATAAGCTTTGTCTCAGTATGTGTAAGAGGCTTTGGCACTGTATCAGACCTCTGGGGAAGCCACTCAGCAGGGTGGGGATTACTATAGTTTGTGCTTCCCAATTCACAGCAAACTTGCTTCCCTGTCATACTCATGCATTAACTCTCTCTGTCCCACCTCATCGCTTTTTGTGGGGATTTGTCTGCTTTCCAGCAACTAGACTGATATCTGCTAGTTGGGAGTTGAGGAGAAAACCCCCAGCACACACAGCTGAGTGAATGCAGCATGCTTCCCATCCATGGCTGGTGATAAAGGCACAAAGAGTGGTTAATTTTGCAGGGCTGGATAATTCTCCTCCGCAATGGATGTGCTATAGTTGCTTTGACAATACCATCTAAAATGCAAATGAATTATGCTTGAATATAATAGCTGGCAGTGTTGCGTAGACCTGCTGCTGATACAAACTTCCTCCTAATGATTTTTTTTTTCTCTCTCTCTGCGAACATATGGACTCCACTCTCTCTTTTGAGGCTTCACATGGGTTAATTTCTCTTAGCTGTGGGAATATTTTGTGTTAGGAGAAACTCTATGGTTATTCCTAACACATGACTATCAAAGAGTCAGATTAGTGCAGGGGGAGGGGAAAGGCTCCTGAGTTTGCACTTCCTGTCTGTTAATAAAGCTGAGATTCCAGAAGTATTTAATATCATTGTGGTTTACATAGGAAATTGTCTGAACACTCTTAGTAAGTAACTGAATAGATGGTTACTATACAGAATACTGTTTGTCCAAGATTGTATTTCTTTCAGTTACGTCAGATATCTGGAAAATGTTGTAAAAGCAGGATCTTGTTATAGTGCACAGCTAAATAAGCAACTATAAAATACAGTTTTTAAAATTTAAATATCTAAAATGTATTGAGAAATGTGAGGTGCACCAGTACTAAAGAAGCAAGAGCAATTGTTTTATATGCACTGCTAAGGCAATAAAATGTGGATTCCTTATGTAGGTCCAAATGTAGCAGCTGGATTTGGCTTTATGAACCATGAAAAATAGTTCCCATCTGGAAGTTGATGTTGAATAAAGATGCAACAGTAAGGCTGCATCTTACATGTAACATTTATACATTTCCAACTCAATACAGCACTGGTATTGGAGAGGAAAGAGAGAGAGGGAGGGGGAAATGGGAATATACAAATCATAAGCCTCCGGCCAACATTTTTATGTGTATTCTCAAATTTAGGAGCCTCAGATTTTGTCTGCTTTTTTGTTTGGTAGGGTAACCCTAGCAATATTCAACACTGTACAAGTCAGAGAAGGCTTCTGACTGTTTATGACTACACTCACTGCTTTAATAGTCTTCATCTCTCAGTCAGATAAGTAACACAGTGATTATGCCAGTGCTTTATGATATTAAAACCTCAGAGCATCCCTCTTGCACCCCCACCCATCCAATTGGCATTTAAAAACACATTCCGGAAGTCTGCTTCAAAGTGGCTGCAAGCTGGCCCTTTGCTCTGCACCTGCACCTTGTCACGAGCAATGTTTGCAACATGCAAATCCCACATTTTCATATCCAAGTCCCCAGTCACAAGGTGCTCAAAAGACTCTACTTCCTCTCACATGAAAATAAGGAGGTACAGTTTAAGAGCATTTTTAAAAAACCTGTCTCCAGACAACACTCCAATAATTCTTAAAAGATTTTATTAAATTCATGATGCCCTGAGGATTTTTAAAATTCAAATTATATACAACCATAGTCAATGCTAAAAGCTTGCACTGTAAATAAGGTTGTAAATTCTTATTAATAACATAAGGCAACAAAAAGCCAATAAAGGAATGAAGTTTGAACATTTTATTGGCTCTTTTTTCTTCCTCAAGCAAGAATTATTTCTAATGCAAGACAAAGTGTTGGTAGACGTGATGATCCCCTTTGGCTTTTGCTGTTGTAAGGTTTCTTTAACTGTGAGACTTTCATGGTGGCCCCAGTGCTGCAGTACATCTGGCTGGAAAGATTTCCTGTATTTTCCTAAAAGGATGCTGTTATTGTTCCTGTTGCCCTGGCCATTTCCAAGAGCCTTTAAAATGAACCCCGTTTCCACACCAGTGTGGCAAGGCAGACACTTTAGAGGTGACAGGAAAATTTAAAATCAAAGTTGGATGTTGCAGGTGTTCATAGTCATTGGACCATGGGAATCTTTTAGTGCTCTTAATCCACATTTACCATGCATTTGAAATAACTATGCACCCTGATGCTTGCAAACTGTATTCCTTCAACATAGGAAATAAGAAACACATATGTTTAATATATTAACATGTGCAACACTCACTTGGTACATGTGGCCCACTGATGTGATCAGAGGCTTTCCTCAAGTTAGATCCTCAAATCAGAAAGCACTGTCACCCTTTCACCTCTTGATATCCTGGGAGCCCACACCTACACAGCCCTCTCTTGCTTATCGGAGTAACTCTGCTGAGCGGGGCACATGGGGGCTGTCCCAGGAAGGTGGCTGGGTCTGTGTGTGCATGTGCACCAGGGAGGCGTAATCCCATTGAGAGGAATTTTGCCAGAGCCTAAAAATCTGCCTCTGTTCCCAAAGCTGAGCTGGACATGTCTGACCCTAGTGGTGTGTTTTCTGAGGGATCGCAGTGTTTCTGGCTGATACTGCTCAGGCTGTATCAGCCAGGTGGTTTGTCTACATCTGCAAGTGAGGAGCAGTGAAAACATTCTTCATTACTACTCAGAAAATGAGGGAAAGGCCCCATGTTTGCTGCTTCTCGGCTAAAAGCATCCTTAATAGCAAGGTCTGGTAGCAGCATCATGAACACATCTCAAAGGGGATTTGCACCTCCAAGTTTAGTGCCTTAGAGGTAGCAGAGCCCCTCAAGGGCTGCAGTGTGTCAGTGAACATAGACTGCACTGCTCCTTTCTGCCCTGGCCCAAGCAAAGCAGATGATTAGGTTTTACCTATTTCACCTCTGCCTTGAGCTTGCTCTGGACTCAGTACAGTATAAAGACCATCAACAGTCGTAAAGTTGGCTACAGCTTACAGAGTGGGGGTTGCCTTCCTTCACTGTATTTTTACATGGACTGTCCAAGTCAGTTTTGTAATTAAAGAGGCACTAAAAACAAAACAAAACAAACAAAATAAAACCACCCTAGGTATTCAACTCCATATCTCTTTCTATCCACAGACTTGCAAGGAAAAGGGAGATTTTTGTGCAGAGGATATTTCTATTCCCATCTGCAGAAGCAATGATCTTTTCGTTATTTAATTCACATGCATGCAAATTTAGGGATTGTGCAAGCATTGGCAGTAGATGCTCTGGACGTTGTTCCCACTGCTGAATGATTTAGGCAGCTAGTTTTCACAGAGGTTGGCAATCCCTTCCAAGACTGCTCGATCTAGGCCAGGACTTGAGGCAGACCTGCATGGTGCTATTAGAAAGCTTAGGTTGTGTGCTTGGGAGCTGGAGAGGAGCTGCAGTCCTGTCTGTGTCCAGTGGCTTTAATAAAGAATCCCATTTATATTCATTACTGCAACCAAGTCCTGTCTCTATTGCAAGGGACACTAGAGATATATTATTCCTTTGTAGTCTCAAAATACTCAGATGGTTTTTAACCTTATTAAATCTAAAACCCTTAAAGGTGCTTCTGAAGCAAAACTTTTAGCAGTAATCTTCCCCCAAAAGTGTAAGATTTACAAAGCAGATTTACAGCTGTGTAGTAAGTTAAGTAACATTTTTTTCGGCATATTGTTTGCCAAAATTCGAGGAAATTCCCTACTTCAACTTCATAGGGAGCAGTAGCAACATCTACTGTGCTTGTAAAACAGGTTGTTAGTGCTTTAACAAGGAAGACAGCCAAAGTGTTAACCCATCTGGATGATTTTCTAACAGTTGCTGCATTTCAGGAAACAATAAAACTTTGCTTGAATTACAGGATGCACCAAAGTCCTCAGCATTTCAGGTAAGGGAATAAAATCATTCGTAACCTCCCAGAAACAGCATCTTCATTTTCTAATAGAACCAACAGACCAAGTTTTTTAAAATGTTGAAAGCACAATCATGTGTATGCTTGTGCCCCATGCAACTGTGCTTGCTTCTAAGTGTGCAGGTCCCACCTCAGTATTTACAAATAAAGGAGCTGATGCCATCAGTCCAAATGGTTCAGATATACCCTGGCACATGATACAGTACACATGGCACTTTCTTTGCCATGAAATGAGGCATACAGTTGAAAAAGCTGAAGGTAGCAATGAATCTAAAATTGGAAGAAGACAGAACCTTCTAGCCATACTATAATATATTTATTTATTTATTTATTTATTCAGAAAATGATGTCAATAATCATTAGATGAATAAGACCCAATGTGATGGAAATATATTGATATCACATTTTTGCTAAATTGTCTAATAACTTTTTGGTTACAGAAAGAGGAAATACTGTATAGATGGTATGTTGTTTTTAGCATATAGTAAACAGGATGATAATGCACATGTTTGTTCATTTTTCTCCTACATTTTGGAGCCATATGTTTTCAGTCAAGGTTTGGAGACATTTTGTGAGCTAAGTGTATTTTTTACTATTTGTTTAGATATAGCCAGCTGGAAACTAAGAAAGAGGGTAACTGCCTTAAATCATTTCTGCACTTTCAGTACTTTTTTTTTTTTTTTTTTTTTTTTTACAGTATTAGTAAAAGTAAAATTCTATGAGATAATATAGAAGTAGAAGCCAATCAATGGAGAAAGAAAAATGGCCTTAGAAATACCAGTGTTACCATCTCTGAAGTAATTCCTCTCTTCATATTCTAGGCAAAACCAATTCTACAGTGGAGTCTTCTCCCAGCACCTGGATCTAGGGAAGGATATGTATTTTCTGGCAATTTGGCTGAACATACCAGTGGAAAAATGAGTAAATATGTTCTGTGAAATCTGGCAGCTAGACACAAGAAGAAAGCAAAATTATCTGTCTGTAGGCAGACTGGTACACAATATGGTTGAGGGATATATTTTCCATAGACAGAGAAAACAAAAGCTGGATAAGTGTTTTCCTCCACCTACCTGCTTTTAACAATAGTGTTCAAAGCAACCAGGAGATATTTCAAAATTAGCGGTAAATGTTCTTCTGCAGCCATTCCCACCTGTTCTAGATACAGATTCTTAAAAGGGCCCATATTGCTATTGTGTCATGGAACGCACCACCTAACTGTCCAGTGCTACATACAACAATGGCTTTGGTCTCATCAGTGGTCACATATCAGTGACCAGCAACTCCAGGGAGAAAAGTTTTCCATAAATTCATAGTGATTTATAATTGAATCGATTAAAATTGCATTATATTTGTAAAATTTATACTAAATGGAGATTTAGTAACTACATTACATACCAATATTCAAATTAGTTTATAATATGCATTGATATATATATGAAATGTTTACATAAAATCATTTACAGAAAATTTGCAATTAGGTCCACAATTCTTTTGAGGACTTCTTATGTCTCTAAATAAATTTAAATTATTATTTAAATTTAAATTATATTCCAGCCTATAAGCTATTAACTTAAGTCTGTATTTCTTGAGAGAGAATCTTCTTGTAAATATATATTGCCATCAAAAAAATTGATATTATTCCTAAAGTCTGGTCTTGTCAAATACTTTAAAGAAGGAAGTCTCAGGGTGCATTTGGAAACTTGGCACTTTCAGAAAGAAGATTGTGAAGGCACAAAGCAATCGAGCATCAGACTCTTGGTCTGGTTGCTGTTGATATCCCAAACATGTGAGTGGTAGACCTGCTTTGTTAGATTACAGAGTAGTTAATCAGAGGAATGCCCAGACTGATTCATGTGTAACTTGCACAGAATCCCCAAGCACGTCCAGCTGACTGCAAGTTGAACTGACCTCCAGGAGAAAAGGAGGGCTGTGTGTCTCCACTGCTTGTCCTAGGCACAGCTGAGGCTGGTCCTGACTTCCTCCACTCTGGGAGGGTATGGTGGCATCATGTGCCCGAAACCCCAAAGATGCAGGCTCCACTGTGGAGATTCCCACTGCAGCCAACCCTGGAGACACCAGTCCCCATCTTCTTTCCTGTGTGGAAACTTAGGAAGAAGGGTTGGAATATTTCTGAGGAAATTCTGCCAGATATTAATGTATCTACATTTGCTGCTCACTCAAGGGGAGCAGTGGTAACCAACATACTAAAAGTCTTCAAATGCTGACAAATACAATTTAGCTTTGAAGGCTGCCAGCAATTCTGTGGTAGTAAATCCCATTTGCAAAGGGTGAGTCATTAGCCTTGACATTTGAGAAATGGAGATTACTATGAATTTATGAAAAAGGTTCCCTAAAATGTTTCCTTAGCAACTGCTGCTGAGGAGTCTGGGGCATCTCTCAGGTCCCTAGGATCAGAGAAGCTGGCAACAGTGGAGCTGATGTTTTCCTATCCCCTTGCTGTATGTAGTGCTAAGTGTTCATGATCCCTTTCCACTTGAGTCTTGTCTGAGAAGAAAAATTGTGTTTTCTTCAGTTATCTTTACTGAGTTGGCTTAATGTAACTGAAACTACTGCAACGAACATAACTTAGTGCAAAATACAGGAGGTTGAATTGTAGCCTACACAGTTCTATGGGCAGTTTTGCCAGTCCCCAAAATAAAAAAAAGTAATGTGACAGCTTGTTGCCACCATGCTGAGCATAAAATTTGATTTTTATAAGGGTTTATGTTAAAAAAAAAAAAAAAAAAAAAAAAAAAAAGAAAAAAAAAGAAATCCTAAGTTTCCATTTGTCTTCTGTTTCTGAAATGTTTTGTCCTCTACTCAACCTTTTCCTTGCAAGCATAAGCATGAAACATTTCCTTTCCTGATAAGAAGATGGAGTGATGAAGACCTTACACCTTTAGAGAAACCACATAATATTGCTCAACCTGCAGTGAAATCAAAACCATTGGCAATGCTCTGTATATTATAACTCAGGCTGTTAAATTATCTCAAAGCAGTTAATTTGATTGAGAAAAATATTTTTTCTCCTAGTTTAAAGAAGATCATTGTCTGGCTGCAACATCAGCAAAGAATGATGATGAAAAGGAAGGTGAAAAGGAGGAGGGGGAATGAGGGGACGTGAGGGCTTCTTGAAGTGGAATTTTGGTTGGAGGCAACAGACACTGGGGGAATTCTTTGAGTGTAGTGTAACAACTTGACTGTTACCTCAGTCAGGTAGGCTAATAAACCAGAGACTAACCCCAGAAGAAGCTGGACTATTGCAGTCATGGAGTCATACTATCATCTCATAATATGGATATGTATATAATAATATGATAAAGAGCATAACGTTTCTTCTGGACCTAGGGAAGAGGTCTCAGTGCAGAAATGTGCAGCCACCTGCCTAGCACTACTATACACTCTCTTTTGGTTGTATTAAACATATTACACACGATTCTAATTTTCTGCCACCAGAAACCAAGATTCTATTTACATGATATCCTGGGCTGGTAATACCTCATGATTTTTGCTTATATGTGATTTTTCCCCCCAGATTTTGCAAATTCACTCCAAATCTAGATAGTACAATTAAAGCACTTACTAGATTCTAAGGTAAAGCTACTACTGCTGGCGTAACCCACAATGTAAATATGGGCATAAATCATACACCCAGCTCTCAGCAATTTTAAAAGAATACAGAATATTTGCAGGGGAGTGGTTCCATTCTTTGTATTTTTTTTTTTTTAAATAAAGATAGAGAATTTAAAAATTTTCAAATGAAAAGAAACCTGTCTTTCTTTTTTCCTCTATGAAATGACACAGTCTTCATCTTTCCATTGCTCCTATGCTGTATATCCAAGGAGAATGGCCTGTCATTCTGCAAACTCTGTATTTTACAGAGTTCAACATTGCTATTCATCTCATGCAACTGCAGCCAATCTTAGCTGCCAGCTGAAATATGATGTTGAAACAGAGAAGCAGTCTTCAAGAAATACAGGCTCTTAAACCATGAATGGCTTTGTGGATCAAAAATGCCATTTTGAATTACACCTGGAAATGAAGTGGAGAACAGCAAAGTCTCTGGAGCACGGGTACAATGGTGGGGAGGAGGAGTAGTACCGGGGCAGGCAGTCCCATCCTTGCCTGCCAAGTATTTTGCAGGTCTGCTCTGAGCACATCAGTTATGATTAGGAGCAGCTGCAAGCTCAGCCCAGTGCAGTGCTCCCAATACATTCCAGATGATGAATATGATGCAGACTTACTGGAAGAAAAATATATTTCTGGGGAGAAAAACAATTACTTCTCAAAGCAAGAAAATTGAGCTAAACTGATGCTACATGGGCATAAGATAGAACAGAACTTTTGGGCAATGGCTTTAACTTCTAATAAATCACCCACCTGGAGAGCCTTTTTGCAGACTGAGATTGGATGCCTCAGACCCCAAATATTTCCAAAGTTACATAAAGTTGAAAAATTATGCATTCACTCTTGATTTCTCTCTCATGGGACAGATACTTTGTTCTGTCATATCCTCCCAATTTTATGATGAGCAGAAAGGTGCCTTTGCTGCTCCAAACAACACGTGGGTTGTTTCACAGAAGTTGTGCAAAAAGACTTAGAAACACCACTTGATGCAGTGGGTTTCATTGGCTGAGTCTTCAGAGGGGACTTGAAGGAAATTTGCAGAAACATGTCAAAAGTTAAGTGGTGAAAATCAGCTTAAATGCCTGATTTTATTTTATTTTATTTTATTCTGCTCTTTGTTGTTTCATTGTGGAGAGAGGGAAGAAGCTGTCTTTTTCTCTCTGTCTTTTCATTTTGCTGGGGAGAAAATGGGTGTTGGTGAAAAGAAGAGAGCTCTGACAGGGACTGGGAAGTGGTTGTTTATTCTGTTTTGTTTTCTTTAGAAAGGGGCAACTCTTCTAAAACTGGTGATGATCCAGTTAAAGGGGGGCTTTAGGGAGGGGGGAGAAGAGAAAAGAAAACTAATAATCAGCCTCTAAATGACAAGTTTCCTCTTGAACAAAAGAGCAACAGGAGGCATGCTGGTGGGGGGTCCATGCCCAGGGGTAACTTGCCAAAACAATGGCTGGAGAATGTGCAGCTTTTGCCACTCCAGGATCTACTGCCCCAGTGTGTTCACTGGTGAGCTGAAAGGATCAAACCCTATCCAAGGCTGGACGATGTGTTGATGCCACTACTGGAGTCCTCCAAGAAGGAGAAAATGATTGAGTGTGGCAAACAGGAAAAGAAGGAGCACAGGAGAATCTGGCTATGAATGACAGGTATGAATAGCCCCAACCACTTCAGCAGAGCCTCTAGCAAAGGGACTAGAAGTGGGCCTCAAAGAGATTTTAATTCAAGATAGAGACTGATCAATAATATCTATGCTTCTATTGCACTTGGTTAACTGTCTGTTGGGAGCCACCATCAGTGCCAGATAACAGAAATGAGATGATTTTAAACTATTACGAGTGTTCACACAGAAGTTCATTCTGGTTTAGACAAAATTGGTTTTAATTTAAATTCATGTAACTTCTGTGTAGATGAGGCCTATGGCTTACCATTTTGCAGCAACGGTGAATTTATAACATGTGTGCTCCAAATGGACTATCATGTAAATTCCCTTGGCGTTTATTCCAAGTCCAATTCCAGCTGTCAGTGGAGATGGAGGAGCAGAATGGACCGCTCACATGGCCTCCCATGTAATGCAGATTGGATCTATTGTCAGTCAGATGGACTGGTGGTGTGGGAGCAGTGTGAAGCCAGTTCTTTCACTACATGGTGTGTAAAGCAATGAGGCAGACAAAAGCTGGATTTAAATTAGGGAATATTTCTGCCAAATTTCATTCTCTGAAGCATAGAAATAAAACATTTAATGTATCTGGCAATGTTTATTCTGTGCACAATGTTCTAGCTGATCATAAAAGAAAAGCTACGTGTGAACATTATCTAGAAACTTCATCATATTCAGAGGAGATGAGAGTATGATTCTGCTGCAGTCTCTGAAAAAGTATTTGACTGTGAAAGTGGATACAGTTTGGCAAGAAAACAAGAAAAGAAAAAAAAAAATTCATTAGGTAGGAATTAACAATCATTGTAAATTCTTATCTGTCACACAGGCTCCATTTTGAAAATTTTCAGTGTCCTCAAGATCCTGCTCAATGACCAGTGGCTCCCACTTTGACTCTTTACCGCATTTTCAAAGGGAGGCAAGATCTGAATGGCTGGAAAAAGCACATGCTGCTCATGCAGCAATGGCATGTGCATGAAAATAGTAGAATTTGTTGCCTGTGCACAGTGAGTATCTATGCCAATAAATAACTCTCCTCAAAAGTGCATTGCACATTTGAAGATATGAATAATCAATTACCTTGACAGAAATAGAAGACAGTGTTAAAAATAAGCCAGAGAAGTAATACTACACAATTTTTAATTACAAATGACTGAAACAGCAAGTATCAGCTAATGCGAATGAAAAGAGAATTGTGTAATCCAAAGAAGAATGTCAAGAATAACAACTCTGCAACTAGATTTGGAAAAATAAACAATGCTTTCCTTTTTACATAATAAATGTGGGGTGGGTAGTGAAAAATAACACTTAAAAAATGCTGTAACATGTTTTTATTTCTACTATTTCAAAACAGCATTTGCTTCCTGAAATTAAATGGAATCCAGTTGAGGTTCTGTCCTTTCAGAGACTAGTCTGGAACAAGGTAATGCATTAATGACTACCCTATTGATATTGTAATTTTTCTAGTATACATAGAAATTCTCATATTGCAAGTTGCTGGGGTCCTTGATATTTCACAAATTGGGGATCATTAAGAATGTTTTCCATGCCAGAGCTATACTAATTGTGACTGTGTTGATGACATGCACCATTCTACTTAAATTGAAAATCACTTCTTACTAAAGAAGTTGGACTCAGCTTAAGTCCTTGGTGACTGATTTGATTAGTCCATTTGAGTGAGAATAGGGCAACACAGGGGCTATGTTAATGGAACTTAAACAATAGGCCATCACTAATCAGAGACCTCAAGGTTGAAGTGAGGTTAATTGTTATGCGGGTGGTATTTGAAAAGAAGTGTTGACTGGTGTAATGCACTATGGGACTGTAGTATTTGAACATGCAGCCCTAAGGCCAGAGGTTTTGTTTAGTTTCCCAGTGAAATTTAAAGCTACATTATGTACATCTCTAAACAACAGCCTATACACTACTGCCTTTTGATACATCACAAGAGCAACTACTAATTGATAACAGAAACAAGCCCCCAGGCACAACATTCAGATCCAAATCTGGTACTGGATTTAAATCCTTTTCTAAAGTTGGTGAGGTGGGAATTGATTGAGTTTTGATTAAGCCCTTCATGAAATGCACGTACAAGATTCAAATGACTCCTTCCTGCCCCTGAAAGTTTAGGAAATTGTAAATTCAGAGTTTCAGTTTAGTCCTGTGGTGCACATTTGGTGGAAGCACATGAACTGACAGCTACATCTTCATGCAAAAACATTTTGGCATAATTATGGAGAACTGTTATTGATACCACTATTCAGACATGGATTTATATCTCAACATAAGCGCCAGGAGTTTTTTAGCTAGTTTTCTAAGGAAGTGCAGCTTATATAAAAGTATCAGTGTTTTTGTCCATACAGAAATTGTGAACCTGTAGGGAAAGAAGTATCAAACTTTCTATACTCTTTGTGAAAATAGCCTTGGAGAGGACAGAGAGTCTTAGTGATTCATCTGAGAGGGAGGCCGCAGACTTGGCAGACATTGCATATAATATATACCCCACATTATCTTGCAATCCAGTGCTATAGAAACAGAACTGTAGACCAGACCAATATGTGCTTTGGCTCCTCATAACTCCATTTCATGTGGTTTAGAGTATTTATTTTTAATTAAGTAGAGTTTGGACCTCCAGGTTGAATGTCACCACTGCACATGGGATGTAAAACATACTGAAAGGAATGTTGTGCACTGGAAAACTTGCTAATGGTGCAGCCTCCTTCTGGTTTAGACTCGAGGACCACTTTCATGGTGAAGCACAGCTTTAGACTTCATTTCCTCAAAAGGAATCTGTTTGGCAAGCATCGACTGGTGAATGAAGCTTCTCTGTTGTGAATACTTCCAAGGAAATGAATTAGATGAGGAAGAAAAACATCAAAACTGGGGTCAAGGCAACGGGAAAAAACTCTGAAAGCCCTCAGTAAGAAATTTAACTATTATTTCCTCCAAAATGTGGAAAAAGAATGACAAAGACAAGGAGAGAAATAAGAGCTGGAGTTTCTACCCCTTCTCTCTTTTCATATCAATCAGCCTTTTTTTTTTTTTTTTCTTAAAAAAAAAAAAAATCCACTGCACAAATCCAGTCAGGAAGCCCAATTTTCCTTTTCTGTGCATGTACTGTGGTACAGGAGGAGGGGTGAGGAGAATGTGCTGGCACACATAAAAATCTAGTACGAGCATGGGAAACATAAGGATGTTTTAACACAATCACATATGGAATTTACAAGGTCCTAAGTCATGAATAAGTGCCTTATTCACAGGAAGCCAATATTTTGATGTATTCCCATGGCAGAAACAAAGTGATGGGCAAGAAATGGATAGGCACATAATACACACTCCAGTTGTCTTTTGCAGTCAGTGCCTTTCCCTAAAAGGAATCCTTTCTCTATTTTCATTTCTTCTATCTAAATAATCAGTCCTCCCAAGCATGCCCAGTGTTAGCAAAGTCTTTCCAATCTGTTCAGAAGTGTTACTGGGTGCTGTGGATAGAGCAGCTGGAGGCCTTACTCAGCTGGAAAACCAGCAACTCAAAATATTTTAGCATAGTATACCACATAAAAAAATGACTACTTAAATAAAGTTCAATTGCAGCCCCTAGGGAAGGATGGAGGAAGGGTCAAACTGCTCAACAAATGTGCTTTGTTCTTTGTAACAAAAGCCTTCAAGTGTAAGTAAATGAACTTTGAAAAATAAAATGAAATTGTGTTTTGATGTTTTGAGTATCTACTACATGGGAGCAAAGCCACACAACAGGAAGCAAAGAGCAAGGAAAAAAAAAAAAAAAAAAAAAAAAACAAACCAAAGCAAACCAGTTTATTGCATATTGCACCATATTAACTTCCTTCAAAAATCCCAGCAGTGTGCAAACTACCTGCTCATATTATACTCTGGACAAATTCAGGGCTCAGGGTTTTAACCTGGTGAGGATTTGTTTATTTGCCTATTACTGCAGCTGTTGCTACATTTCCAATAATTCACTTGTTTTGGGTAGTGCTTGTGAGCCCCACACTTCCATCAGGACAGACTGCATTCAGGCACAGAAATAGGGTCATAGCCTCAAAGAGCTGAATATGCTGAAAGGAGAACATCAGCCGAGAGGTGGTTGCAGACAGTGGTTTTCTCACTGAGGATTCAGTTCAGCCAAGCACATCCTACCAGAGAACTGTCCCATTGAAGTAAAACCAGAGGATTCTCAAGTTCAAATGAGCTTGCAAAGTGCAAGGGATATTTCTCTCCACTGTGTGGAAGGTCTTTGTTCCTGAAAAACAGAATAAAACTATAGAGCTGAATCTTTTGCCTCCTGAAAATGCTAGATCCCACCATTCTCCATAACATGGGTGGTAAGAGAAGTGAGGATGAAATGCATGTGGCAGAACAGAGTTTGTGGTAGCTGGTTCTCATTGACATAAAATCTTTCAGGTCCATGTTTTGGTTGGAAAACAATCCTTCCTTGTGATTCATACAATATCAGGATGACTCTTTCTTCAGTCTGCTGTGTTAATTAGTAGCTGTGGCTTGTCACTAAATATCATTAGTGATGGAGTTTACTCCACACCTTCTGACTCTGCCCACAGGTCACTGACTTGATTTACAGTCATGGAGGGACTCAGGAGGACTGAGAAGAACTTGATTATCCGACCAAGTGCCACTAATTGAGCAGCTATGGAGATGCCAGTTACATCTGTTTGGAAAGTATTCTGAATTCCAGTCCCACTGTTTATGCAATTCCACTCCTTTGGCTCTAAGATGGATAAAAACAAGTGTTATCCATGGCAACTAATGGAATAAATAGACTTGCTTTCCTTGGAACTCAGAACTTTCTCACTCTGTAACACACAACAGACTGAATGCTGTAGTCTGAACTCAGAAACCCGTGTTTCTGAAGATGTTCCTATGGCTACCCATTATAGCATTTCTTATTTTAAGTGTAAAATTTAGTTTCTAGGTATCTGTCCCAGGACTCTCACTGGTGTTACCCAGCAATGAATGACGTACTACCCATCCACCATTGCTGTTCGCTATGGCTGTGTACATTGTAGCCCACATAGAACCATTATTTAATCTCACTCACCTTTTAGAGCTGTGGATATCCATGTCTTTGCCAGTGAAAGCCTTTGGAACTATTAATTTGCTATCTAGATCAATTTCATTACACTGAGTACTCCAGCTCAGCCAAGACTCCCACAGGATTCAGTAGGAGTGCTGATAGTGTTGAGAAACTACATGGCTTGCTTGGCCCGTGTGCTTGTACTGGGAAGAATTACAACAGAAGCATTACATTTAACATCTTAACAAGAAAGAGGAATGCTATTGAATGTAGGAGCCATTCCAAAACCAGGGGTCCCCTTTCTACTTTCCTTTCTTCTGTGAAAACTTCAAAATAGTTTTCACAGCAGAGCTCTCTATTTCCTCATCACACCATTGATCAGGACTTTGATTAACTGTCCAATGCCAGTAAAAGCTTTCATATATTTTATGTAATTAAATATATAAATTAATCTCTCTGAATCCAGATACAATTTGTGAGGTTCATTTCAGCTAAGTCACCTTATTTTTATAAAACAAGCGACACAAAACCAGTAATGAAATAGATTTTAATTGTTGAACTGTATTTGCTGTTACTATCTTCTCCCTGATCTATCTGTGTTTCCAGGCAGTACAAACCCCCTCACACTATATCAAGTAAACTGAATAATAATAATAATAATAAAGCAAAAAACAAACCTTCAAAACTACCGAGTGCACTCAGTGTGATGACTTACGTTTTTTATTTATTTTTTTTCAAATCAGCCTTCAAAGATATGGTTTATATCCCCAAATTGCAATCTGTAATCTAAACAAACCTTTCCCTGAGGTGAAGTAAACTTGCACTGGACAGAAGAGATTGCTAAACATGCCAGCTTGCCTGCTATATGGCCAAAGTGTTTATTCAACAGAAGCTTGGACGACAGCCACCACATCAATGTCACAGCCTCTCAGCACATGCGAAGAAAATACATGTGATACATAGCAAATTAGGTGTCCTGCTCTAGAAGGAGTGGAATGGGATTGATTTGCCACTTTTAGCAATGCTCTTTTACTGTCAGCTTGGCTTTGAGAAAAGCATTAAAGATTCTTGTCACAGATGTTTCTTTCATAAACTGTTGTGGGAGAATGACATTCTGCAAAAATGGTTTACTACTCTGCTTTCTTTTCCTGGGAAAACAAAGTGCGCTAGTCAGCCTAGCCAAATGGGCTCAAGGAACGCTCTTCAGCTATACCACAATAGCATTAAGGATCATGACATTTACAGAGCTGATCTTAGAAGCTCTCTTGGCAAATGTACAGTGTAGAGGTATTTATCCAAAGTGTGTGCCATTGATTTTTTTTTTTTGTCTTGCATTAGTTCAGTGGGGTAAAACTGGCCAGTCGGATGTTCAAAACAGAGAAGATAAAAAGGACTGAGCTTACACGCCACGTATTAAGTGAATGGTTCGCACTGCATTTGAGTAATTAATCACCTTTAAACAACAACAACAACAAAAAAGAGAGAGAGAGAGAGAGAGAGAGAGGGAAATCTATTACAGTAGCTAACATAGGAAGCCACATTTGATTTTATTCTAAGTTGCTGGATTTCATAAAAAGTAGCCATGGGATGAAATCTCTTTTTAGATCACAGGATAAATTTTTGATCAAGGAAGCATATTTTTAATTGTTTACATCTAGCTGAGAGATCTGGGGGATGGGAAAAACAATGAATCTATTATTTTTCAGGTCATAAACTTTACTTGAAGAGATTTTGAGAATGCAAATTTCCTTCCTAAAAGTCAAAAGGTTTTGTATCAGTATTTGCTCTGCTGTAAAAAAGAGTTACTATAGCAACAGCAACATCATATAGAATCTATGACTTGCAAAGCACATTCTGGAGAAAACAAATTATCCACGTCACATTTTCATACTTTATATAATGTTAAACAAGCAAAACAATCCTATAATATCCAGATTTTTCTCTTTGCTATATTGATTTTAAAACAATACATATATATATTTCCAGACATAGATATTTGCAAAATATTTTAAAATTAGAATAAGACTTTAGTGTTTCAAATGCATCTTGTGGTCCTTCATACAGCTTTCTGAGCTCCTAAACTAATTCCTCCTAAAATAAAATACCACTACGGAAACTTGAAATATATTCTAAGTTTACTGTGATTAGGAGAAAGATAATAAGTGCTTTGCAGAAAGGATCAGCTCTCCGTGTCTGAGCAGCCCCAGCACAAACCTTGGCATGCAATGCAACATCCTGTACTGTCCAGAAATGATGCCGCTGGGGAGGCGCCTGGTGCTGGAGTGTGTGCGCAGGGAGAGAGCAGGCAGAGATTTGTTTTGCCTAGGGCAGTCTGAAATAAGATCATCATCATCTGTGCCAAAGTTCATGAGGCTTGCTATATAAAGAAATGTTTTCTAAAATAGGAGTGTTTGTGGCTGTAGAAGGCATGTTTTGTTTTGGGAAACAGAAAACAAAGCTGTAGTAACTGCACCCCTAGCAGCAGATATGCAGGTGAGCAGTTAGAGGTGGGGTGTTAAACAACAACCCACTGTTACATAGACACAGTTGATGAGACTCCTTTTTGCCAGTAGGACAGTCAGGACAGTCTAGCATGCATCTGTTCAAAACAATGGTGAAGAAAAGGTGATTCAAGATTTACAAAACCAGAAATGTAGTGGAAATTGCTCTTTCCCTGCCCCACCAGGTAGGGAATTCCAAAGGAGCCGTACTGTACTCCTGATTCCAGCACTATATGGGACTCCATGACCAGCTTCCTCAAGGACAGCCTTTCTTTCTACAAGCTGATGTAGTTTGTTTTGTTTCTAAAGGTGCTTCCTGGTGTCCTAGAAGTAGGACACTAATAAAAAGATTTTATTTAATTTGAAGCTGTGACGATGTGGTCCTGTCATTAAACAGTTATACTGCAAATATATGTTTTAGTTTCTAAGCTGGCTTGATTCTCAGATTGCGATGTGGTAAGACTTTTGATTTGAGTTATTAATCAAATGACAAGAATTTCATGCAAGGTTTGCTTATAAAGAAGTACAGAAGGTCCATGTAATCTATATCTTTCTTTTCTACACTATTAATGTATTCAGGGCTGCTTTTTTTTCTCTTTTTTTTTTTTCTTTTTTTTTCCTCTCAATTTAAATGTCAACAAGTCTGATTAAGTATAAGTAAGAAACTAATGTTCCTTCTTCAGTAGTATCTCAGCGCAGAGGGGACTTACCAGAGGAGACAGTGTCATCACTTTTAGACAGACTCTTCCCCAAAACCAGCATTACTGGAATTCAGTGGCAGCTCAAGACCGACTTTCTGACTGGGGGAATGATAATTTCCTGGCTGTAGTCCACAAAATACACCCTTGGCCAAAGAATTCCCCAGTTCCACAGGCTGAAAATCACTCTATAACCACTCATGAAATAGTTCCATAGCATGTTGACATAGCTCCTAGGAAGGAACAGCAAACAATAGCCTGCATCCTCCCCATGCCTGCACTGGGGAAGAAAGAGCAAAATGAGCGTGTTCATTACTCATGACACACGCGTGCATGAGATAGCAGCTGACAGTATCTGACAAGCTGCAATCACAAGTACCCAAAAGCACATCGATTGGGCCCTGTATGACTTTGCCATGGGAGGACGAACACCACCACTCGCTCCCCAGACAGCTGGGTGTACCTGATATTGCATGTGGCAATGTGCCACCCTTGCGCTGAGCACCTATGGAAGGCTTTTCCCCATCACTTTAGCATCTGTTATGGAACATTTAATAAAAAAACTTCCCAATGAAGTGCTGTATGGCTAAAATACATTACATGTGTTTCATGTGGGAGAAAAAAAAAAAAAGGAAAAAAAAAAAGAAAAAAAAGGATAAGAGGCTGGGTTATAAGCAGGCCTATCTGTTGACATGGGAGCTGTTAAGATGAGTTACTGGATTTCTCTGTGAACATCAGGAATAACATCAGATTCCAAAAACTAAGCAAAAAAAATGCTAACACACTGCTGTTGGCAAACATGGAAGAACTGGATCACTTTTCAGAAGTCTTTTTTTCCTGCCTCTTTTAGTGATTTTATATATAGCCTTCCCTTATCTGTCTTTTGCCATTTCCTCAAAAAAACCTTCGAGCAGGGACACCTATCTTAAAACATGCTTGAAATGATTTTGTTATGTTTGTGATACAACACAAACATTGTCAGTCTGAAATTCCTTTCCTGGTGCTGCTACTTTGAGAGGTAACCTAAAAAAAGGGAGAAAAACATCTATTTAAAGACTTCTGAATTATGTCATTACAGAAAATAGTGGGGGATCATCTAAAATAACCTCAGTAATATTATCTCTTGTCTGGTTGCTTTTCTATTATTAGTTCATTCCATATCACCATTTTGTCTTAAGATTTATATTTGTTTAGCACTTAACACATGATGTTGATATAAAATTTCGATCCTCCATTGAGAAAAACAGGGACTAGTTTTAAATAAAGTAAAATGAATTCTGCAAAAACACTGAGTAGATCCACAGATGGTGTAAATTGTCTTTAATGAAGTTCATAAACTTGAATTAAAGTCCCAAGTGGCTGTGTAGTTTGACTACATTCATCCCTCTTTTTGTCTGTGAACATTTATTCAGGAGGAATTTAGCTAGAGGTAACATTCAGGAACAGATATTCTTTAGTTGAAGGCCCAAATTCTCACGTACTTGCCTTAACCTGTTGTCTTGTAACCAATTACTCATTATTAGACATTCATTATTTATGCATTTTTTTAAATTTATCTTTTTTCACTGTCTGAACAAACAGAAGAACGTGAATTCAGATAAATATATAGTGAAAAACATACAAATACCTACAGACTGAACTTTGAAAGCCATGTTGTTGTTTATATATATATATTACTGCTGACTCAGTGAAGAATAGGCAAGGGAAAAAAAATCTCTCAAATGTATTATCTGCATCATTAATGAAACCATATTTCATTTTTTGTGTCAGTATGTGCATCTTTTGCTTTCCATAAAACATTACATGGCTGTTGAGTCAATTGGTAGCTGGAGAACTAACATAAACTCATAAATGATAGACATTTATATTGTAATGAAAAGGTCCAACCAATTGATGAGTGGGCATAAAGCCATTCAAATAGATGGGTCTGAGCATCAGCAGCCAAAACATCAAGTCCATCAAATGGAAATGTTGAGAGTCGGTAGATTTCACAGCCAGGAACATCGAATGTTAAGACTGTGTAATTAGCAGAATATGACACCATTAAACCAGTTCTGGGCTGGATTAATTCTGAAAAATACAATAAATACCTTCCACATTATGGAAAGGAGAGCCTGAAAAGATGCCTGCTTTTAGCAGGATATGACTGATGGAAGTCAGGATTTCCAAATCAAGAGTCTGAGGTTTCTCTGTCATGAGGACTCATAGCACAATGCTTTATTTAGGTATTTCCAAGCCTATATAAGGAGAAACCCTTGTTTGCCTAAAACGAACAGCAAGCTGCTGCTGCGGACAAAGCCTTCTGCAGGAAAGCCCCAGCTAACAAGAAAGCTCTTCTTCCTGGCTACCATTTGCCAGGCAGAGTAGTATAGTGTCAGAACACAGCTTTTACTGATTAAAGATTAATTTGTTATACATCATAATTTAGTCATCTAATAAGAGAGTAAAAACAAGAAAATGTGACTTTAACTAAGTAACTTGTGTAAATTATATCTGATAAAACCTACAGGAATTCAAATTATATTTCAATTTTGAAAACTTGCCACCCCAGAAACTATGAATTACTTTACTTTCCTAACACAAAACAGATTCTGTATGAGATTAGTGGGAAATGTGCATTGTTTATAATAACTCATATTTCATAAATTAGCAGTAATCATATTCTGGTTTCTATTTGCATGCCTAGTTTGTTTCGCTTCCAGAGACAGAGAAAACTACCCCTTAGATACTTGCCAAAATGGCAAAGAGAGGCATGGTTATTTTGCAAGCACCACCCTGCCAGGGTTCTTTCTTGGGGTGGAAGCTTTGAACTTTGCTTGTGGCACAAAATGAGCTTTCCTGGAGAAACATTAGAAGAGCAGTCTGAATGATGCCTCCCTCTGCTGCATTGCCTACTATCCAGTAATAAACTCTTATGCCTAAATAAGTGATTTATAGTGAAACGCAATAGAAAATTACAGAACTGGTAAACTTAAGAGTGCTTTCAAGTAGAAACTTAGTGGCAAGAGAGGTTATTGATCAAGTTGGAGGAACCAAATCTGTGTGTGCAGTTACAGAACTTCAGTATTTTTGGAATAACTGAGATTCGGTGGGAGAGTTGTGTGGGAAGAGTGCTGTGATGGATGGACACAGGTGCTTCAGGAGAGGCAGGAACGGAAGAGCAAGCCAAGGGGTTGCCTGTGTGTGAAGGAACAGCTCAGATGGATGGAGCAGTGCTGAGCAGCAGGCTGGGTGAAAGTATGAGGGACAGGAAGAGAAGAGAGGTTAGTGAGGGTGTCATCGTGGTAGGAGGCCAACCAGTCATGGTAAGGGGGTGGATGGAGCCTCCTTTAATAAACTCAAGGAAGTCTCTAGCCTCTGATACGAGGTTATGGTGGACCACCAGCTTGGAGTGCTGCCCATCTTGGCAGCCATCTTGCTGTATGTACAGTCCAGCAAAGCCAGAAAGGATTTACCTTAGGTCTTGCTACTGAGTTTAGAAGATGCATGATGGATGTGATAGCACATGAACATGATGGCACAGCACAATGGCATGGAAGTGCAGATCAGAATCCAACATTATCTGCTTATCCAGGAGATCAGTTTGGTGCTGCATGGAAGGGAAAAAAAGGGAAGAGGTTTTCTGAAGCTTATAGCAAAGACTTCCTTCTCCCTCCCTTCTGATAACAAGTGATCCTCTGACCAAAAAGTGTAGTTAGACCAACAGATGAGTCTTCAATGCGCTTGATAAAGAGAGGATCCTATGCTGCAATGGATGCTTGTTCTGACTGCCTGGAGAAATTAATGAAGGTTGAGGGACATGAGCTACAGTGAGAACTAAAAAGGCATTGTCATTAAAAACAAGAGCAAAAAGCAAAAAAGAAAATAAATCAATTCTCTTTATGTTTTAATGCTTTCCACCTCCACCCCCAACACTTATATATATTCTTAGTCATTTAATAGGCCCATAATGTCATCATGAGAAAGAAAGATGATATAGCCACAGTGCTTATTAATAGGCCACTAATCACAGAGCAGCAAGAGTTTGGTTGACCTGGGGATATTCCAGTGAATGGAGAGCATTTACATTTTTCATTGATTGTATGACATTATTTTCACATATAATTTTCAGAAGCAAAAGTCAAGTCCTGCTCTGGCCCTAGCTGACCTGCTGAAAACAAATTAGCAAGGCTGCTTTGAAAGATAGTTTACAGTCTAAGGTGGGATGTGACAAAAACAAACTTGGCACAGCATGGTGCAGACTTTACAGATGATGGAATGTTAATATTAGTTTTTCAAGAGACTGGAAGTTTGTGAAACCACCAAAAATATTTAATTTTTTTTGCATTCACACTACATTGCTTATTTGAAGGGGGTGGAGCTGAGGTGGTGAAGTTTAACCACTTTTATTTTTTTCATCCAATAAACTAATCTAAATCATCCTGACAAAAGTATAATATCATTACTGTAACAATAGGGAAGGGTGCTTAACCTTTGGCTTTCTATTTCACAGCCTACACCAGGTGTAGTGAAATTTTTGTAATATCATGTTACCTAAATTTATCTTCTTAATAGCTGTAAAGCTTCATCCCATCCATTTTAAGTTATGCTAATCATAAGGTCTTCAAAAATGTCTAGGCTGAGTTATGTTCAATTAATGACAGAATAAGGCAGAGGACCAATTCATAGAAATTTGGAGAAAATGGAAAACTAATATCAAGTATACAATATTTCCAAGTGTAAACGCTTCAAGTACACTTTAGCAAGTATAGTTGAAACAACTGTTTTTATGGTGATGTTTTAAACTGAAATGTTGGCAAAACCAGCTTTTATTTTGAGTAATCAACATACAGTTAAAATAATAATAATAATAATAATAAAATTCTATCTTCGGAAGATCTGAAACAGAGAAAGTTTGCAAAAGCTGGCCTAAGATGTTCTGTGTTATACCACCATATTTACATTAAAATCAGCAGTGGACTTTCTATAAACATTGGTTAATATCTGACTTGTAGAGTAGCCCTGTCCTTCATTTTTTCCTTAAAAAAAAAAATCAGCTGCAGTATGCTAGTTACGTAGTTTGTTGATCTTTGTGGGTTTTAGAGAGTTATCTTCCCATCTTTGGTTGACCTGGGGATACACATTTGATGATATCTGGCTATATTCCTGGGGGCTGCACTAAGGTTAAAATCACCATACTGCTTGGGTTTCCTTATCATCGAATCACAGAATCATAGAATGTCTTGGGTTGGCAGGGACCTTTGATATCATCTAATTCCAACCTGGCCCTTGCCACTAGACTAAGTTGCTGAAAGCCCCATTCAACCTGGCCTTGAACACTTCCAGCATGGGGCATCCACAACTTCTCTGGACAACCTGTTCCAGTGACTCTCTGAGTAAAGAATTACTTCCTTATATCTAATCTAAATCTACCCTCTTTTAGTTTAAAGCCATTCCCCCTTGTGCTATCACTGTACTTACAAAGAGTCCCTCTCCTATTTTCTTATAGTTCCCCTTTACAGGCTGGAAGGCTGCTGTAAGGCCTTTCTGGAGCCTTCTCTTTTCCAGTCTGAACAACCCCAACTCCCTCAGCCTGAGGGAGTTATCTCTGCCTTTGCCTTTGCCACGGCTCACCTGCCTTGCTGAAATGCACTTCTTGGGATGCAGCTATTTGTAATGACACAGTAACTTCTTCAGCACAAAGAATGCCTTTTGTAAATATTTAGCCACAAGCACACATAGACACTCTATCACTTCAATCTGTTAACATAAAAAGTGTCTGGCTTGTATTAATGGACCTGTAACAAGCATGAAGTATTGTATGAGCAGAGAAACTGTTTTCTGTGTCTCCTTCTTCTTATTTCATTTGAGCTAAATAAGAATGAATGAAATGGATAGGCCTCTTTCAAGAATAAATTAAAAAAAAAAAAAAAAAAAAAAACACAATTTCATTGCCCAGCATGTAACATTTTTCTGTGTGTTTCAAATATGCTGTAAAACTAGATCTCCATGTCTTTTTAACAGAGAAACTTAGCACTTTGAAAAATCACAGTCAAATATACGAAGACTGTTGATGATTCAGCTTTCTATAGTTGTACTAATATGATGTTTTTCTACTTTGTTCACATTGTTTTGTTTTCAGCAAGTTTCACTTTAACTGTGGAGAAAATACAGGCTTTTCAGAATTAACTCATGCTTTAAATCAAAAATGGAATAAAAGCCATATATACAGAGTTATAGGTATATAAGGCCTGTAAACAGACAAACCTTTTCTGACTTACGTGGTCCAGAGCTTCAGGCCTGGCTGACTTTACAGTTCCTGTAAAGGTTATTTAGGCTTACTAACACTTTTATCTGAGATCTGATAGGAAACAGCAACAAGCAAGGGAAAAACCTCTTGAAATTATTGATTTTCTTTGTTGGACATTCCCCCATAAGAACGCTCTGATAACACCTCATCTAGCAGAATCTGCTGAGACTCCACTAGTGATCTATATTAGGTGTTGAATTTGATCTTTGTCCTGGGTGAGCTTCTGACAGCCTTTCTGTTTAAACCACACTTTGTGGTCTGAAGAATGCATGCTGTTCGTATCAAGAAACAGCAGCTGTTAAGTTTAAATGTACCTGGAATTAATGATAGCTTTGGGTTAAGCTCATATAGTAATAATCTACTGTCTAGGGAAAATTGAGAGTAATCACAAGTCTTTTTAAAATTTAAGCATTTTAGAAAGTAAAACCAATTTCAGTAAAAACACCATGTTTTTACAACCATATTTAAAGTTGTTTTTCTGAGTACATGGCCTGTTTTATTTTGAGAGAGACATTTATTTTTCACTGTATTTTGATCTAAAACTTAGTAAGTGGCATTAAACAAAGCACATCTGCCTTCAGCCTTCTCAAGAAGTTTCTTTGAACATGAGCTCTGTGCTTGCAAGGGGTAAGATGGCATTCACTGAATTTTCTGTGCAAGGCATAAAGATTCACTTCAAAACATATTTAGTCATTCATGCAGCCAAGACCTGTTTTTTTTTTTTTTTTGTTTGTTTGTTTTTTAAAAAAGAAAGTAAGAAAAAAAAGAAAGAATATATACATTTTGTTTTTATGCTTTCAAAAGGGAAAGTGCAATTGCCTGGACGCTGAAATCCTGCCTTAACTGAGTCAGGGTAACAGCAAGTACACATCTCACCTCATTATCCCCCCAGTGTCCTCTGAGCTAACAAAATATTATCAGGGAAAATGTGGGCAACCTTCAGACCCTCTCTGTCCTTGACTTGACTGAGCCTGCCAAGAAGAAAGGCAACTCCTGCCAACAGTAGTATGCGAGGCCCTTTGGGAAAGGATCTGACACTGTTGAACTTGTTTTCTTTAGGCTGTTCCACCCTCAGTGATCATACCAAACCACAGCTTCATAGCTCCTTTGGCCTTTAGGTCCAACAGGGATTAAAGGACAAATAAGATGCTCTATTTCTTGGTTGTTTCTTTTTTTTTTTTTTTTTTTTTTTCTTTTTTTTTTTTTTGAGGTGAATCTTGTGGTATGTACCTAGTTGAGAGTTTGTTTTACCAGCCCAGCTGCTGATACTTAGCTGGCTTACTGGTTGTTTTTCTTAGCTGCATGCCTGAGCATTTGCTGTAGGCCCCTGTTTGCATGTTGGTAGGCCCTGGACCCACCCTGGCATTAGACAGTACTGGGCTCTACGGCCTGGGCCGCCCGGCCTGGCCGTCTGCTGCGAGCTGTGGCTGGTTCCGTGTTGCTTTGCCAAGGACTGCCCAGGCATAAGCCACTCTGACCCACCATCTGCTCCATTCCCCTCCATCGGCTAATTTATTAAAATCTGAAGCAAGCCTTTTTTGTTTTGTGTTTTTTTTTCATTTTTTTTGGCCCCCCCCCCTCCCCCCCCCCCCATTTTTTTTTTTTTTTTTCCTTTTCCTTTTTTCCCTTTCACAGTAGGAAGAACAGGGTATCTCTTCTCACCCCCAGGCTAAGTATTACTAAGCACTGTTCTAAGGATTGAGAAAACAGGAAGAAACTGCTCAGTCAGTGCCCAGTGAGAAGCAGAGCTCAGGTCCCATTGCTTTAAAGAAACACATAAGATAATGTCCCAGAAAACAGATATCTTGTACAACCACAGCATATCTGCTTCTTTAGATGTATTACCTCCTAAAAATGCTGAGTTTGGGTTAGGTTCATAGTAGAATTCAATGCCCATAGAAAAGAGTCAACGGGAAAAGAAACAAGAAAGGAGTCAAAGTCCATATCATGTTTTTGTGGGTGTACTGGGTCTAGCTGGGATGGTAACTTTCCCTGCAGCAGCCCATACAGTGCTATGCTCTGCACTTGTAGCTAAAACAGCAGTGGTATCACACTGGTGTTGTGTCTGCTGCTGAGCAGTGCTGGCACAGCATCAGGACTTTCTCTAGCCCTCCTAGGGGGTGGGCAAAAAAAAAAAAAAGTGAGAAACATCACCAGGGCAGCTGACCCAAACCAACCAAAGGGATATTCCATACCATATGATGTCACACTCAGCAATAAAAGGTGGGAAAAGGAGGAAGAGGGGAGGGGTGGGCTCTCGTTGTGAAAACGTCTGTCCTCCTCTTCGAACACCGGCTACGTGCATTGAGGCCCTGCTTCAAGGACGTGGTCAAGCATCGCTTATTTGTGGGAAGTAGAGAGTAATTTTTTCCCCTCTGCATTTCCACATAGCCTTTACTTGTTTTGTTATTCCCTTTCCCCCTTCCTCTTCCCCTTTTCCCTTTTCTCCCTTTAGTTGAATTGTTTAATTAATAATAATATTGTTAATAATAATAATATTGTTAATAATTGTTTAATTAATATAATATTTCCTTGATAATATATTTCTCTCTTTATTAAAATTATCCTTATCTCAACCCGTGAGTTGTTTTTTTTTCCCTTTACTTCTTCCCCTCCTCATCTGAGGAGGGGGAGTGAGAGAGTGGTTGTGGTGTTCAGTTGCCTAATACGGTCAAACCATCACAGTGGGCTTTAAAAGTCTACTGACAACTTCTAAGGTGTAATGCCCTATGTTACATTTTACTTGTTACCCCACTGATTTTATAGAGAAAATGTAAATTTGATGCTGCAGTGAACCTGGTCTTGATTCAAATTCATTGTCTATGAGCAGCGAGGTGATGAATCAGGATATATATGTACACATCCTTAATCTGTCTTTAACCTGTTCTGGAACAAATGACAACTCAACAGCATGAATTTTAAAGTGACTTAATGCCAGGTCTTGTATCTAGGATCAAAGATTTCCAGGACAGCAAACTCTGCCCTGGAAAGCAGTGTGAGAGAGACTGGAGGCCCAGGTAACCACCCCTCTATGCCATCCAGTGCCAAGTACCATAGCCATGACTGAGTTATGTAGGTCAAACTAAATGACTGCAATTCTCCTTTTTGTCTTAGGGTGTGTTAACCTGCTACTTGGAAGGTTATTCAGTTATTGAAATCAGAGGATGTTAAAAATTAATAGCAAGGAATACAGAGCAGGGCCAGGGCTGTGAAAGAAAAAAAACTTTTTTCCAAGTTTTGGCTAAGAGGCCTCTATAATGAAGTACTATATATCTTTTTACTGTACAGATCATCTTCTGCAATAAATTTCCTTCCAACATCTTGCAGATACAGAAAACCCGTACTGTATATATGTAAGGAGTTGCTTCCTAGATATGATACGTTATTTTATCTACCATTGATCAAACTGTTGCGATTATGCTAAGCTCCCCAAATGAAGGATGGAAATATGAATGCCACATCCTGGACATGAAATAAAGTTTAGACCATTTTTTTCTTGGTCACTATTTTCATGTATTTTTTCTTCCCCACAGGAAGTGGGTTCACTTGAAGTAGGTATTATAAAGCCTGATTTGAAATTATGACTGCAGTGATAAATCAGGAGACAAAGGAAGTTTTGAACCAAGGTGCTCAGCATTTTTCATCATAGTTTGAACCATGCATGGTTCAAACAGATCTTACCTTCCCCTACTTTTCAATCAGATAATATTCTTGTAATGAGTGTAGCAACACTTTCATTGCACTGTCATACAACACAAGGAAGGCGCTGGACATATGTTTGTTTCCAGATTCTAAATGCCATACAACCTAAAGAAACAACCATGACAAGGTCTTTCTGTGCAAAGACAGTGGCCCCAGACTACAGACAGAGGAATGCTTTTACAGTATACATTTAGTTTTGTGTGTAAACTTTTCAAGACCATTTCAGAGTAATAGTCTGAGCTGCATTACCTCAGAGGGTATTGTAGTTAAGACTTAACTCACTCTGCTAATAAATTACAGTGATGTAGCAGCTTTTATGTCAAAGGATCCTGAAGTGCTTTACAAACTTTACAGTCCATACATGCATGAATCACTTCACCCACTATTGAAGTATGGCCAGCCCAGGGATGAATTGTGGCAGCTGTTTAACAGCACACAGCAGTACGACACAATGGGTTTAGGAGAGCAAAGACAACATGCTCTCCCAGCGCCAGTCCAAGTAATTCAGAGAGGCACTGGAGAACACCTTGGGAGAGAAAAGGAGGGATTTCTCCTTCATGGGCCAGTGCAAATGATTGTTACATTACTTCAGTGTATATGGCTGCCTCAAGAGCCATCACGTCATTGTTAACTTAGCAAGGATGAACCTAGGGGTCAGGGAAAATTTGCTCTATTTCTTGTGCTGAGCAGTGACTACATAACTGCAGAGAAGAAACAGCCTGTGTGGGATTGCTTGTCCTTACCTCTCTGCACAGACATGACTGTTACCAAGCCTTTCTCAGGAAAGTTCTCCATCCTGACTAAAAGTGATTTGTTCTGTAAACACACAAGTAAGAACGTGTGATTTTGAAATTGTAAAGGAAATGTAGGTAGGTAGAGTTTTGCTATCCATACTGGAACTTACCAAAATTTAGTGCTGACTCAGCACAGAAAATACTAAAAATGTGCAGTGTTGGCTTAGGCTGTTTCTGATACAGATTGCAATCGGGAAGCTGAAGGGAAAACATCAGTTGCACTCACAGCCCATATCTGTACATCTACTTGAAGAGGACCCAGATCTTTAAAGAGTTAGATAGGAAATTAATTTATTTCCTACTCCCTTTCTGGTTACCAGCTGTCCTCCTGACATAAAGTGATGGTCCCCATAAAGGCCTTCTAAAAAAGCAAGCAATTTCCTGAATAAATCAAGTTATCCTTTCATTCTTCCTTTTTTTTTTCTCCCTTTCAGTGACTGGTATCTTTGGTGACAACTCTGAGCAGTCTTGTTACCAGCTGCTCTAATCTAGGGCTTTCGTCATTTCACCTTGATATTTTCTTCCTTATTGTTTCCCCTAAGTGCACAAAACAATGCCTGTGAGTGCTATGTACAGGACTCACAGCCGAAGGAGAATTGTTTATGGTGACACATATCAAACAAAGGTTAGTTTCTTGCATAAGAATGGATTTATTTGTTCCTTCAAAAATATCTTTAAGTTTTTAACTTCTGCAAAAGAATGTGACTTCAAGAATTTATTGTTTCATCTTCCTTTGTATATATCCATGGCAACCAGTAGAAGTTGCTCTGAATGTGTAGGTTGAAAATAGTTGTGACTATTGACTTAGAGTTGTTTGCATTGGACATTTACAGTATCACTAATTTCTCCTGATTAATAATGTAATATCTGCATGACTGGAGACTCTAAATATATAGTTTTATGAATCTCTATCCAGCACTTCACTGCAGAAATAGTAATTCATAAGCACTTCACTCTTAGGGCCTCATTGTAAACTCCCCATTCCTCCATTAGGCTTCCTAGTGGGATTGCTCATGTGAGCACATGCTGCTCACAACTGCAGAGTCAGACCCTTATAGCTGTGAAGTAGATCACTATTAGTAGGAAGCAAATACCTGAGAAAAGTCTGACGAAGAAAGTCTGCTGGTTTCTTTAAGCTTTGAACCAAGCCCACAAAGAGTTAAAAATAAATAAGCATCATAGAGCAATATCCTAGTTATTTTCTGAAGATTGCCAAATTTCATTCTAAAAGGGAATTTCTAAGCAGAATTTTACATATAAAATACTGTAGGTATTGAACCTAGTTTTTATGCATCAACTCTGCTGAACTGAATATTTTGCTTGTAAATGCACTGAGCCTTAAAAGCAATTTCTGTCATGTCCTTCTTCATATTCCTATCTCTTTCATCACCATCCAAAAGGAAACACTTTAACTTCAGGCAATAAGAAGCTTTTAATTCAAATCTCAGTTTACACGAGCTATCACCATTACAGTGTAAAATGTAAAAAGAAAAAAATGTAAATCATAGTTAAAAATTTAATTAGATCATTTCTGCTGTTTTGCCTGTTTCAAAATATATAATAAAACTTCAATAAATTATATTCTGGGTCATATCAGCATCTTCTCAAGAAAATGAAGTTAAATCTTTTTAGTAACCAGCAGCTTAATTTTCATTAGGCTAGCTATTCGATAATTAGTCATGCACCATAAATCAAGTCCCCAAGTCTTCTCCAGGTTTCTTAATTGAAAATTATTGTTTCTTGGCTCTGTGGCTAAATGTGCAGCAAGTCTGAGGAGTGATAGATGCTGAATCTAGCACAAACAGTTTGAAACAGACAGAACTTGATAGATCATTGCCCTGAAGGGGCTTGTAATGGTGGAGACTGTGAATTTCAAAATTAAAGGTTTGTTCTTAAAAATCACAAGTGTAAAAGCTAGCTGTAGTTTACCAAATATGTCCTAACCTTCAGCCAATTTTCCTTTCACTGCTAGCTGGATTTCAGTTGTTTTTCTAGTGACAATTGTAATGAGTTTGACTGAATATATTTGAAAAGTTAAAATGTTGGCTTGGAAAGACTCAAACTGAGATAATTTTTGCTCTCTCTTTTGTTGGTGGTGTTCTTTTTTACTGGGAAATCTCATTAACAAATATGGAAGTTGTTTCATTTTTGGCACTTTCAAATACTGAATGAAATGGTGGCAGACATCTCAGAGCCAATATGAGAGAACAGATGGGCTTGCTACGCATGCTCCAGGTCATAAAATAATTTCAGATATGATGCAATTGTGCCTAGGTAAAAGACTTTTGCAAAGTCAGAAATATATTACTTCACTGAAAGAAGGGAACCCTTTGTAATTTTTCTTTTGACAGCTGAGCAAACTTTGCACAGAGCTCAGCTCATGTTTGCCATTCTGTAGATAAGGACAGTCACAGGATTTTCTGCCATTCATGGCTTGCTTCGGTGTGATCAGGCCAAGACCTGATGATGACCAAAGCAGGAAAGAGTGTGAAATGCTCCATAAATTTAAATGCAGGAATCAATTGATACTAAAACTGGGCCTAAGATTTTAAGCTGAGAATTTCCTAACCATGTGGGTAATTTCCTACTGAAAACCTCCTCACATATTTCTTCTTTGAGAAACAAATGTAGACTTGGGGCTGCCCGAGGGATTTATGTGTGATGAGATAAACTGAGACTTACATTACAGTTAGACCCAACATCACCCTCTGTAACCCATGCTAAAATTAAACAAGGTTTAATTTTGGCTTCATGGGCAGAGACTAGGGCCCAGCCCTGTGCTCTTGCTCTGGGACATCCCGGAGGGGATGTGCCTGAGCACATCTGAGCCTGGAGCAGACTTTCCATGCGGATGTCCTGCATAGATCTGCTGTTGTGTGGTACAGATGTCTTTCTGCTGGCAAGGTCCATCTGCTTCCAAGATTAGTTCTGGACTGCCAGTTCCAGGGTTTTTTTGTGCATGTAGTAGCTTTATAAATGTATTGCTAATATATACACACTAGTGAAAATCCCTCAGAAAAGATGGGTGCATGATGAGTAAGAAAATCTTAAGAAGTGAGAAATTTAAAAAAGCATGTTGCCAATTGGGAGTTTATTAAAATATATAATCAAATAAATACTTTGTTTGTGAACCATGTTATTTTCAGGGGCCTGAAATGACTGTGTGCAATCTTATTTTTGAAAGACTTATTCTTGGAAGGGAGTCATTTGCCTAAGGGATATATTGATTTCATTCAGCTGTCACCATCCTTTTGTAAGATGTTATGGTCAGAGAGCCAAATTCAGGCACAGATTTATTCAACTTTATTTTATTTTTGCACTGTACCAAATCTAAATATAGTGCTGTGATTACAGACAAGAATTGTTTTCCAATCAATTGCTCCAGTTTCACATCAGACTAGATCACAGCTGTGTAGGTGGCTGAGTAAGGAAGAATCGGGGCCTGGGGATGACAGCAGAAAACAAGGGAGTGACCTGTGTCTGAGCAGGAGTGTTGGAGCCCAGCCTCAAGGGAACGCAGCTCCCTCCCGGCCTGCAGCAGTGGTGGGGATTTGGCATGGCCCTTGTAGTGGGAAATGGAAGGGAGCCAAAGCCAACCTACTCTGCTTCCATGCAGGAGGCAGAGGCTGTGCTTTTCGTACGCTTCCACTTACCGTGCAGCACTGCAGTTCAGAAAGGAAGTTCGACATCAGGCTGCTGTCCTGGTATGCAGGGATTCGATCTGCTGCTTCCTGAAGTGCAGGTTTGGTAGAATCATAGATTACAAAGCTGAAAGAGATCATTTTGTGCAATGCCTGTGTAAAATTGGCCATGGAACTTGCCTGGATTAATTAAAATGAGCTGGCATGTCAGTGATGACGTAAAATCTCCACCAGTGCCCAGATGCGTGCTCACACTGAGGGCACATGAGCTTGCCTGGCTGTGGCCTCTAATCAGGACCATCCAGCTTGGTGGCTTCCTGCTTATGGTGTTCTGGGCCTGGAGGCACTTTGTGCTGCTGCAGCCTGGCAGAGACAGCTAATATTTTATCTGAGGGCTGGGCAGATCAGGATTTGTCCTGTGGATACCTGTGGCGAGCCGATCAGGGTTTTGATCCTGCTGAGGACTGTGAGAGGTCTGGGGGACTGGTTTTTAACAGATTCATAGCAGAGCTGGTGTCTGGATTCCTTGTCAATAAAATCTTGCAAGCTATTTTTGTCAGATTTTCACTGAGAAATATAGAATTATCACACCATCAGCTGTTCTTAACATGGTTTTCATTAGAATTTATGAAAATGTTTTATGGCTCATACGATTTACATTTGAGTTAAAATATTAAAACATTAGCATTCTCAGTTTTGTCTGGCTCTTAGAGCTGAAACAAATAGATTCAGATTCAGAGCTGAAAACCCTGCTACTTTCCCATCCTTACTACACACACACACACAAATAAAATTGAATAACTGGGATCTAAGAGTATATTTTTATTTGATAATCAATTGATGCAAACTTAATCTCCATGACATTAAAACTTCAGGAGTAACAATCATATTCTTATGGCATAAAGCAAGTAAGAACACATTGGATAATTTTTATTATAGGGCTTTTTTTTATTTTCAAAGTGTAGGGTGTGTATATTCTATTTTGCTGATGTTTTACCCCACGACCTATAGACTAAAAAAGATACCAAATCTTTTTACTGCCTCAAAATTATTTTCCACCAGCATTCCACAGTCAGAATCTGAACTTACATACACAGAATAGTAATGTGTGTGAGTGAAATAGTGTGCTTGGGCCATTAAAATGAAAAAGGTCATAAAATACTATAGCTGTTGTTCCTCACAAGACATAAACTTATCCACACTCGGTATATCTAGGTAGAATTTCTTATTAGTGTAATATATATGATGTGAGCAGCAACTAGTGGATAGATGAATTTGAATGGGAACGTGTGGTCCATGAAAAGAAGGGGCAGTGCTTACTCAGATGCTGTTAAAACTCCCTCATTTACAGCTCCTGGAGATGAAACATGCAGCAGATTGCCTGTAACCATAGCAATTGGCTCTGACATGAAAGGTCTCCAGCATAGAGGTAGTGGTAATGGCAGAAGCAGTGTGGAAGATAAAGGTGTACAGACAGAGACAGTACCAGGTGGAAGTGAACTACTAAATAAGTGAAGACAAGGGGTCCTAGATGGATTCAGGTAGATGTGTGAGCTTGATGAGAAGGTTTGGTTTGGCAAGATGAGCTGGGGGGAAGGAAGGGAAGCTGAAGAGAAACAGGAGGTTTTGCTGCTAGCCTGCTGCAAAGGATGGAATCAGAATATGGAGGAAACTTTGCTGCTGGGAGGCTGCACCCTTGCAGTTTCTTGTCTTTCAACAGTGGAGGATGGCTGGTTTTCAAGGGATCCTCATGCATCATTGTCCCATGTAGTGCATAGAAGGAGCCTATTACTAGGTCTAGTTCTTAGGTCTTGAAGAAGGGTCATGGTGTGATTCCTGCTGTCAAAATGCAATGCTCAGAAAGACATAGATGTTCCCTGTGCCAAAGCAGAGCCAGAGGTGCAGATCTGCAGGTTCACAATGTGGTAGGAAAATCCCCAGTAGAAAAATGTCAATGAGAGATGGGGAGGAGACAGTTCCAAAATCTTCAATTGCCTCCAGTTATAAGCACTGGTATAAATAAAATACCTGAAGCTTTTATATTTCCGTTTTTTTTGGTCTTAATTTTCAGATTTTTTTTTTTTTTTTAATATACCAAAATAATTACCTCTTACTGTTTAAAACAAACATAAAGGGAATCAGTTCTAAGAAGAAAAGCTTCTATCTAGTAATCCACAGAATCATGGATGTGATTAACTTTTTATAATAACAATCAAATTGTCATGTAAGTCCTAGACAAAAATAAATAAATCCATTTTCAAAAAATAAACCATATCAATAAGCTAGGGACTGCAGATCAGGAAAAGTTTATTGTTCAAAACATTTAGATTCATATATATAAATTTCATCTATCCCAAATGAATCTATAAGCTCTTTAAAAAATTAAGACAGACCTTCCAAAGACTTTGGTCATTGCTGACATCGTTTTTTGCAAAGTCTTGTTGAGTTTTGATTGGAAAAAAAAACCTTGGCAAAAGGTGTTTTGTGTGCTTGTGATCTTAATCTGTCTGATCAGGGACAAACTCAAACTTCATGTGAGCAACTGGGATAACACCCAACAAAGAGCACAGAGCAAGGAATCCAGCAGCAAGAGTCTGTGGCTGGAGTGGTGTACTGCAGGGCTGAGCTGGCTTCCCAAGGAGGAGGCTCAGATCCCACACTATAGCCTGTAAATTTCCCACCTTGTGCAGGATGTATAAACCCCTTGGTCTCCCTCACATTGCCTTTCCACTGCTTTGCTTATAAAAGTTATTTTTGGTCAGCCAGGCAGTTCCTTTCAGAAAGCATAGTAAACATGAGGTTTATACAGCTGTGTGTCATCTTTAAATCTACTCAACTCCCCAAGTAAAAAATAGGATCACAGCAGTGAACATTTTTATAAACAAGTAAAGGCATTTTACAAAAAAAGAGAATGGAGAGAAGGAAGATGTTACAGTTCAATGCCTTGTATCTAGGCTGTAGAAATGAGGTTGAGGCTTGTATACATGTTCCTGTTTTGAAATATTTTGTCCCTGTGTCTGGTCCTGAATTAGAACAGTAGAGGATCAGCTCTAATTCATTGTTTCACTCTTCTGAGTTTGAAGCAATCAGAAACTTATGAAGCCAGCTGACTGTGCAAGATTTTGGGGCTAAAATCTGATCAAACAATCTGGATATGACCTACTGTCAAATCACCAGTTCATTTTTTTTCAGTATACCTCTAAGAACATCTGATTGCTCTGAGATATCTGCTGAGAGAAAGAGATTCTTTTAAGTTTAAAGATTATCTAGAGCTGTTGTTGCTAGTGTCTGGCTAAGTTTCTCTTTTTGCTATGATTTGTGTTTCTAAATTAAACTTGGAATGGTGCTAGCAGCTTGGGGTAAGCACCATTTATAAGTTCAGATAAAAAAATAAATTAGAAATCTAAACTAAATCCTGGACTACCATCTCAAGATTTCTTCCAACGTTTTATGTACACCATCACTTTGCAAATCTAGATGGTTGTCAGTTGCTTGAACTTTAACACTTGCAAAATATGGGCAGCATCACTGTCAAGTTGAAATGAGCCTTCAGTGATTGGATACAAGTCTGCAATCATCAACACACTAATTTGGTAATAGTAATTTCAGAAGAAGCTGAATCAAGTCTGATAATTTCTCCCATATTATATTTATATACATTGTAATGTAATAAAATGTTTCCCAAGGAAATTTTCTTTGCTATGCATAGCACACAATACCAGTCGAACACACTTCTTACCTCGTTATGTGTTTTATCTGTTGATATTACACTGTCATTGGGAAATGTTCTGCCTTGTATGGGTGCAAGATGTCTTGAATGTTTTTTACTGCTTTGTCAAATGTAAATATGTGTTTAATCTTAACTATTGTAAATGTTACATGCTTAAAAAAAAAAAAAAAAAAGCTATATGCTTAAAAAACAAACAAACAAAAAACCAACACCATATTTGCCATAAAAACCCATTCTATCTTGGTTATAATAAACTAAACTAAAGGTTTCCAATTAAATAATGTTAATCCAGATAGATATGAAAGGCATTCAAATTCCTTTAAGGAGTTTATGATACCAGAATTTAGAGATTAGGTTTCTGCTGAGATCTGCTATTTTCTGGTAGAAGATGTAACTTCCAAGAGGAAAAAAAAAAAAAAAAAACCTTTCGTCAAGATATGGGTTACTTTAAAAATCTGTGAGCATCAATTTTCCACTCTAAGGTCAAACTGTAGTCAACACTGATGTCAGCCCATGCAAGCACATATCAATAATGACAGTATGCCTCAGCCAGCAGGGCCGTTACCTCTTGGCTAGAAGGTCACAAGTTTAAGTCTCTCACCAGGACTTGGGCTGATTCTTAATTCTGACATGGCAGTGCAACACCAGGGAGGTGCTGAACTGTTTGAGGTGCTGTTCTTCAGGAGATGAGATGTTAATCCAAAATCCCTTTTGCTTGGCCCTGCTGCCTGTCTAGGCAGTATCTCTGTGGCATGTTTGTGAAAAGAGGCCAGCTAAGCCTACCTCCTGGCCAAAACTCCCTGTCATACAGCAGTGAGCTTGACTGTCCAAGGAAGAGCACAAGCCCATTGTGTTATTGCACCACCATTACTATGTTTAGTTAAGAATAATGGAAACACTGTCAAGCATTTTAGGATACACAGGATATGAAGGGCCTAATGCAAAAGCCAAAATCTAATGCAGTTTTCTAAATTCTATTGTTTATCATGTCTCTGTACACAGACACACAAACACATTATATGTATATTTAGAAAGTGAGGCTCTGTTAAAAATTACATTCATCTAGCACCCATTCCATTTACATTATGTTGAGTAATTATATCCTTCCTTCAAACTGATTTTTTACCATTTTGAAATACGAACTCTGCATTTAATATCAGACATTCTTTATTAAAGAAATGTATTGTTTAGCTTGTCATGATATAGAATTGCTTTTCCATAAGTACATTAAGCATGTATACTCAGAGGATGTTTTCTTCAAAGCAAGTGGAAATTCTGGGAAGAAATGTATTATAACAACTTTCTGAAGTTAAAAATGAGAAGTATTAGAAAGCTTGGATGTTCTCTGAAGACTAGGGTGCTATATGTAGCGCTGTTGAAATACTATCTGAGGTTGATTATGGACTAAGAATCTGGATGCTTCATGTCATTTAATTTAATTTAATTTAATTTCATTTCATTTCATTTCATTTCATTTCATTTCATTTCATTATCTTTTTTTTTTTTTTACTTTATTTTACCTGAAACATTAACTAATAAACTGTTAAAAAATTTAACATAGTCCGTTAAATGTATATTTTATTTACAGCACAATATTGATAAATGCATGCCTTTTCCATTAATATGGAAAAGGTTATTAGGTGACTATGAGTTTGGGGGCAAATCGGAATAATGCAAGAATTTTCCTCCCCTCTCTGATTAGAAGTGCTATGATCTTCTGATATCAAAGTATCTATTTGAAATAATAAAGTGGGGAGTAAAACTTCAAAATAACACAATCCCCCTTTTTTAACCACTTTGCATAATATAAAGTGCTTAAACCCTTTTTGCAGCAGTCCTGCTGGCTTTCTGTTGCTTGAAATTCTGACCATTTTTGAACCCTTGAACTCTGACAGAGAGGAGGGACTTGGAGAGGTTGTCATCTGATCTATGTAAGAAGGCAAAAGGAATAGCTTTCTCTTTAATAGCACTCTTTTCTGCTTAACAGTTGGTGGGAGATTAAAATGATCTAGGTGGATAAGGCAGGTTAAAGGTCAAGGGACACCACAACTCCCCCTCTCCCCCACATGTCAAAATATAGACGGGTCGTTAGAAGTTAAAATTTTATGTCCCTTTCCCAAATATTTTGGTCTATTTATGCACTAATTTTTATTGTAAATTCCAATTCTTGAGAGGGACTGGACCCCTACTAGGCTACTGTCCAGCCTGCATAGTCGTCAGGTGCTGACATTCTGAGTTTCAGCCATATTAATTGCTGGATAAAGGCTATAATCCCCCCTTTGAAACCCAAGACTGATTTTTAGGCAGTACTTCAAAAGCAGCACACAACTGAAGAGGCATATTTCCTACTAGCACTGAATCAACATGATTTACTCTGCATTCGTCTACATACGCCTTGCATATTTGGCTGCACAACAAAAAGGTGTTAGTTGGCTGTAATATAGTCTAAGAAGAAGTTTTTACTATCCTGAAGTTGATATATGACCTCGTCTGAGACGTACCGTTCCAGATCTCTGCTTTAAGCATCATTAGGAAAGTATAAACTCCTATATCATGCTTTTGTTGCCAATGAAAAATAGTGCCTTAATGTCACTAGATTTTTTTTCTCCCTGCAACACCATATTAAAACTATAATTTAGAGTGAGGCTGATTCTTAAACCGTGAATAAATAAGGTCTGTGTTTTTAAAAAGCAAACCTTTTTTGAAACACAGATTTTAATATCTTAAACACTGCAGCTTAATTAAATGAAACTGTGATCCAGCAGCAAATATCCATTATTAAGAATAAATAAACATACTGTTTAGGTTGTTTTCAGGAAAACAAAACAGGCAAAGAGGTCTTCTAATTGTAAATAATTTTCTAGCAAAGACAAAGCTCACAGCATAGTGGTAGTGTGCACTTCACTTCTGGCTGTGCTTCTTTTTGGGGTGGTGTGTACTTCAGGCGGGCTGTCCACAGAGCCGCACTATAAGGGCTTTCTCATACAGGATTTGCCAAGTATACTTAGTGTTATCTTTGAGAAAAATTAACAATATTTCAGATCAAAGGAGAATCCTGCTGCATGGTCTTACAAGATTGTCATTCACTCCCATTATGGCTCGTTTGCACAAGATTTTCATTCAGTATGAACCATTGTTTTGATGGCAGAGATTTGACATAAAGACAGGGCCAAAATGCATCCCAGAGTCCCGTTCCACCAGGCTGGGGGGTAGCTGGGGTGCAAAGAACTTGCCAATCATAAACCACAACTTTCTCTCAGCTGTGTTAAAGCCTTTATCAGGTGGCAAACTTTTCAATGACTATTGGTTCTAGGACAAAAACTAACAATGGCCATTTTTATTAGGGCATAGATACTGTTTTAACTAGGCAAAGTTTTGGTTAAGATGAAATGCAAACACCAAGTTAGGGATAGATCAAGTAAGCCATATAGTCCTATGGCTTGTTCACTACTCCAAAGAACTGAATTTGTTTTAAGATGTTTTACAAAAGTTGGAGAGCCCCCAACCCCTCCCTCCCCCCGCCATATGACATATGAGAAATGTATTTCTCCCAATATTTGTGTTTTAACCTAATAGCTTCATTTTAAGGATCAAATTTTCCACATAGGTGTTTTTCAGATACTTTAAAATGCAGATGTATTTGACTGTAGTGCAAAACAGTAATCAATAAAATTAATTAGAGAAAAAAAAAAAGTGATGCATATTGAGTAATTTTCTTCAAATCATGCCTTTGAAGTAATAGTTTTTAGGGTAGAGTCAGATTTTATGGGTAAATAAGTGTTGAACTTTACAAAGTTGGTGGAACAGGGTTTTTTTTGTGTCTGATTTGAATCCAAGTCTGGACAAAGCCTGTTGTTTTGGCTTTTTAATACATCCTATTGGGCTTAGGTATCACAGGAAACTCAAGGCAGCAGTTGCTCTGAAATGTCTCAGGCCCAATCCTGCAATTCTTGCAGGGCAGAGCTCCCACTGACTTCAGACAAGGACTGCAGGATGCCCATTCTTTCCCACCCAGCTAAACTGCTTAGGTACATTTATGAAAGTTAAACATAAAGTTTCAGCTGCAACTGCAACTGTAAGTTTGCTTTTGTGGGTTTAAATTGTCATTAACATTTTACCTTTTTCTTTTTTTTTTTTTTTTTTTTATTTATTTTTTTTTTGCTTATTAATTTTTTTTTTTTTTTTTTTTTTTTTTTTTTTTTCAACAGTGAATGCGTGAGAAAATGTAGCACATTACATAGGGATTTAGGAAACAATTTACTTCAAAGAAATAACAGTGTCTTTAAATCTGTTACTTATGCATGTGGATGTATAATGCTACTACATGCATACAAAAAACAGCAGAAAATTTATTTTACATAATATTAAGATGTAAATAGTATATTCCTCTTCTCTGTTTTTGCTTGTATAATTAGTTAATTTTTTTTTTTTTTTTTTTTTTTATGGATAAAACACCTGAAATAATTTGTTATAAACTACAAAGAGTATTTTAGAGTGAAAAATGTTGAAGAATACCACCATAGTGGTAGGTTTCAAATTGTTTTCACACTTTCGTTTGCAAGTTACACTTAAATACCTCTGGTGTACTTTTAAAATAAAAACAACTGAAATATCCTTATATGAAAATGTATGATGGAAGGAACCTTGTGGCTGCATTGTAAAGTCTTGGTAAATGGACTGTAAAGTGGAAACAGTGAAAAACATTTCACTTGGGTGATGATAACTGGCATCTCCCTTTCAGTCTGTCACAAAAAGGATTTATTTCAGGAAACTCATTGCAGTGTGTGGAAGGTAGCATCTATATGTCAGCAATTCCACTGGCATTACATAGAAAGCTTAAAAATATAAACATTAAACTATTAGATCATTTTTTTTTATCCTTCATCAGGAAATGCTTGAAAAATACATGAGCAACAGCGCCCTCTGCATCTGAAAATCCTCCGATTATTAAAACCAGGCTAGTACGTGCAAAAGGGAGCCTCTTAATTGCAATTACTGTTGTTTTGAGCTGTTGCAGGTGTATCTGAGGCAGGGAGATAGAGAAGGGGGGGGGAGGAATATTATGTTATATTTTTTAGTGATATGTAAATTTACAATCTACCTGGTCACTTCGGCACCTTTAGGTACAAAAATTGCAGTAATATGCATTTTAAACTTACCTGGAATAAACAAGCATGGAATAGAAGCAAACACGTTGTACTTTTGAATTCCCTTTGGCATAGTTTAGATCCATGGTATGTTGTTAACAGTGAAGCATATCACAGTCTGGAATTTTGGTTTAGGACAATTTTGATGTATTATTTAATTTCTATTTTATTTTATTTTAAGTCTTTAAATATTACATACAGAATCAGAACTATCTGTTTCTTTTAGTGCTTAGGGTGGTATTCTGGGGACTTTCCAGAAACCAGTGGTAATGCCAGAGTCTGATACATGACAATATTGTATGTTTTGTAAGACATAATGCCGTATTTTCAGCTGGGAGCTAACTATTTTTTGCAAGGCTCAACATAGAGTTCTACAAGCAAGTAATTAGTATAAAAATGAATTAATTTGAAATAAATGCTTTATGTTCCAACAATAATAGATGGAAGAAAATAGTCCTGTGTGAAAAGTTCTTGCATAATATTTCTTGATGATCAAAAAGAAGAAAAAATAATTTGTATTTGCTATTTATATAAGCAATTAGTACAGCTGAGATGCTAATTAACTTCATAATATTCTTAGCTTATTCCTATAAAAGGCATAAAATGAATTGTCCAAAAAAATCACACTACAAAAATTATATTTCTCTTAAATTAAATGCAGTGATTTAAAATATTTTCCACTGACAATTTAATTCCTTGAACCAGAAGAAGTGAAATATTAGAACTATATGTATGCTACATATCCATGAAGTATAGGAAACTACCAGCATACTTTGATTTTTTTTAATAGATTATCTTTTTTTAGTCCTTTGGTAAGGATAATTAATTCTTTTTACTATTTCTCATCACTTCATTTGTCAATAACTCCTTATCTTTAATATGAAACTAGCTTCTAATTACTTTTTTTTTTTTTTTCCCTTCCCTGAAATACGAGTTTCAGAAATGTTCAGGGTTATTTCTACATGGAATGGAGTTTATGAATTCAAGGAAAAAATGAGTTAGTTGTATAGAAACTGTATTATAAATGACTCGTTTTGTAAAATTAAAGTAGTAAAATTAACATCAAAGAGTGGTATTTTCTTGCTTTAATAGAATGAATGTAGATCTACGATTACAAAATGATATTAATGTGACAAAATATACTTTTAAAATTTACTCATTTAAGAAAAGCAAACTGTCTTTGTCAAAGCAATTTAGTAGAGGTAGAAAGTCTAAAATCATTCTGCCTCTGCATATCAACCAATACTTTTAAAGGAAATTCTCAGATGTATCCGAACATTAATGTGTGCTCAGATTATTGACATGTAAGAGGTTTAACAATAAGAAAACAATAGTTCTTTGTTATATCTCTCCTTTAAGCAATTTAAGGTGCTGATTGCAAAGATATGAAGTCACACAACATTTTCAAAGATAAAGCACTAATGGCTCTTAGTATCACTGTGTTCATTTTAAGAGCAAATTAAAAGAGTGAAAGAATGGTGCAAATAATTGTTTCTTATGTTCTTTGCTTGTGACTGCAGTAATCATCCAGGCTGATTTACAAATGTAGACTTGAAGGTTTCTGAGCTTCCTGCAGTGTAGAAGACTGTTACTTTGGCACTCACACTCATGCCCTTGTAATCACCACTCAAAACTGTGCCCTGGTACTTCCAATTCCCGGTCTCTTGATTGAACACCTCATTCTGTGCTAACAAGGTGTCCAAGGTATTTGAACAGGGGCTGCAGTCAGAAAATTGTTAATGGTTTCACTCATTAAGAGTTGCTGTACTAGTTTTGGTAATTTGGTAACTGTCTAAATTGCAAGTTGATTTTTTTCCTTCATTTTAAATATTGATGTTAAAATTTGAGACCAGGAACATTAACAGCTACAAAACCCCAGAAGACTGCTTAAATCACTGTATTTGTATTAAAGCAAAGGATTTTCATAGCAGAAAGTGTATTATTTTATTTTTACCTTTACGTTTTAAAATTATTGAGAAATGCAAAAACAAGTATTAGATGGAAACCTAAATTCAGAAAATGCATTAAAAGGGAATTGTGATGACTGTAAAACAGGCTCAAGATCTGAAAGAAACTACTTAGAAAGCAAAGCTGGTATTAAAATTACAAACGAAAGTCAGAAAGAGTTCACCTTGGGCCTGGATGCACTTATGGGTACTTGGGTTTAAATTCTTTAAAATAAAAGAATTTACAGCTGTAACAAATTGTAGTGTATGTACCTGAAAACTGGCCCTAGGAGTCTTAAATAATTTTTGTTATAGTGTAAGTTAAGCAGAAAGTAAACTAAGATCAGTGGGCCTGATCCTGCAATCCATATTCAGAAATAATCTCTTCCTTTTTCACTTGTCTATCTTGCTTGTGTGCAGCATTTAGGAAAAAATGTATTCCCTGAAAAAAAATAAATTAAAAAAAAAGGAAGAAAGAAAGAGCAATAAAGAATGATTAAAATCCATTTTAAAAATGACAAGTGATTTTTCAGGTTGTTGCCTCCCTGTCAGCTGAGATCACTGAATTATTTTCTTGAGCCATGGAATATAGGGACCAGGGAGTAGGTTCTGTTTTCAGACAACATTTCAACAGTTTACACCTTAAGCAATTTCTCTGAGAGAAGAATTTTCCCCATGAAAATTTAATTTTTAGACTGGAAAGTATTTGTCTAAAGTGAGGTGGAAAAGAATGGTCTGCCAATTTTTATTTAATCCATTAAAAGTTTAAGTCATCCCTAATAATTTGTAATGTACTCATTTTCAAAGGGGAATTAAAAGCAATTCAGTGAGTCACCCTATGCTGCATCTTTTGGCCAGGTTTTTTGGTTTTTCAATTACATATATCTATCTTTAAAAATACTCCACTCTTCTCTATTGCTGTGAAATATATATCCACAAACCAAGGGAAACTATAAAAAAATGCTAGCACTGACTACACAAAAAGCACTGTCAAAAGCACACTATAAACAAACAGGGAAGAGATCTTTTTTTCTATTGTTTTTCTTCTACCAATTTAAAGTATTATTTGTAACTTTAGAAAGCAAACTATGTTCCATCAGAAGTGTGGATACTGTCCTTGTGGTGTCCTTGTGGCTATTTAAGTATGTTCTGTACTGAACAAGTATACACTTGAATAAAAAATCATACAAGAAAATGTAAAAATAATATTGTAAATATTTTTCCCAATATGAAATATGATAGGATTTGACCTTCACAGAAATATTCTAACCAGCAGGCAATACTCATCTGATTTTGTTAGAGAAGGATGTCTCTCAGATACCTCCTTTAACTGATGCTCTTTCATAAAGTTATGCTAGCCACATAATTTGTCTCTCTGTTGACTGGGATATCTCTCCAAGGTACACAGTTATTTTTCGTGATGGGAAAAAAAATAAAAAATAAAAGTGCAAGCAAAAGAGTAGAATGAAAGCATTATTTACAATGCTGGTAGTGCTTATGCTGAGTAAGCATGTATGTTTGACTTGTTGAACAGTATATACTTTTTGAATATTATAGGAGCAGAGTGCATAGAAATTAATTTTATATTAATTTCTACCTTTGTTTAGATTCATGACTTTTAGCATTTGTATTTAACAAAAAGTCGAAATTTTGGTGAAGGAAGCAAAATAAGGTAGGGCCATTTTATTTGCTCTATTAATAAGCATTCTCTCTCTGACAGCAGTTTTAAGAGGGGATGGGTAGCTAATTTTTTGAAGGGAAATTTGCTTGAATTTTGGTGTGTGACCAGTGTACTTCTGAACTAAACAGTGGAGATTTTTTTTTCCTTTTAGAAGTTAAGCCATTCCTCTGGAACTGATTGCAATGATGAAACCCCATCTGTAAATTGAAAACTTTTTTTTATATATATCTTTTTTAACTGGAAGTTGAATGCAGACCACAGATTTTCCATAGAAAAATTAGAGAAACTGACTCCCTGACTGTGGAGGCATTTTTTAATTTTATTGTTTGTTTTTCATCAATCAGGCAAAAAGTTGTTTAAATTAATTCTGGTCTCATCACTCTAATAGAATATCATTACTGATCTTTACAAAAACATATTCAACAGTGTGTGGATGTAATATCAATAGCTATTTGACCAACTTCCCTAAACAATTTTTTTCTTATTGAAAAGCAAGAATACTGATGACAGCGATCACTCATGATACACATACTTCATATATCACACATTATCTTTTTATGTTAATTGCATGTATCAGATATACTAACTATTGTTTCATGATCAATAAAGGGTATTTATTTACTGTCTTTTGAAAATAGTGATTAAAAAAAAATCAGAACAAACTTTCTCCATGAAAAAGAAACTCTGAATATTTCCATGTAATTAAAAATACATGACAAAATACAAGTATTTCCTCCAAAACTTAGTCTATGGCTATGTATGTACCACATGAAGAGTTCTGCTCTGATTCCATCCACTATGTAAGTTCACGTGTGTTTGCATGGACTGCAAGGAAACAGATTTTAATTAACCTCACACTTAATTTCTCTGTGACTCTGCTGCCTAACAGAATGCAGCAACTCATGCACTACAGCTTACAGCATGTTAAATATTAATACTTATGTAAATGTAGAGATTTTATTAACAGTTTTCTTTTGCCCCCTTGCTTCTCCAGATGCTAATCCAAATATGCAGAACATCCCCAGAATTAGAACTTTCTTTGCCATAGTTGTCTGGATTGATCTCTTTGCCGGGGAAGAGGAAGCTTTGGGCTGGGTGAACCAACAGATCCATCCTAGACTTGACACAGTCACTGGTGGCCCTTTCCTGCCTACTAGTCCATCTGATTGGGCTTTCTATAAAGCTCATCCTTAAGTGAAAGGTGTTTCTGCCAGATGTATTGTGCCCTGTGAAATGACATTGATCTAGAAACTGCACTTTAAATAAAGGCATTCCAGAAAGGAAAAGGCTGATGCCTTACCTTAATAATCGATACAGCAGCTGAAAGATAGCTGGTGTGCCATACTAGCACAGCCAAAGATAGGACATTCTTGCTGAAAGCCATCAGTTCTACAGAAATTTGCCACTGACCTGAACAGAAAGAGAACAGAGGTCTTCAGAGGCTCCACTCATCTGCTCATCCTACAGCTCAGCAGCATGCTTCTCCCAGCCAGCTCTGCCAGTGACGTGTGTGCTGAGAAGGGAGCACATTTCCAATGCTCTAGCACGGGGAACAATTAGAGACAACAGGACTTAGAGGAAGGTGGATGAGAAGGCTTCTTGGCACTAAGGAGAAGCATCTTTCAAAGCTTCCTGTTTTGTCTGCAACACAAGGGAAAAAGGGCTGGGGTTTCAGGGAAGATTAGTTAGAGCCTAAGTCCAATCCTTAATAAGAATGTATAGTAAGCATTTAGGTTCAGTATTGTCCTCACTCTAGCTACACAGGGAGAGTAAATTGATAACTTCAATTCTCCCTTTATTCCAATATCAGGTTTCTCTGCATTTCCTGTCTTACTCATCTCATCACTTTGTATCTGATGGTTCATATATAACACTCAGCATGTGCTCTGTAAAAATGGATCACACAAGACTATGTGGATTATAACTGGTGGAGTGACTTTTTCAACCTCTGGTGGGTTCTTCTTGGTTATGTTCAAAACCTCTATTTTGCAGCTGTAGTTAATGGTGATAATGGCATTAGTTACTGAGGAAAATTCTAGCATGAGTCAGAATGCTATTCAAAGCTATCTGCATTTTTCATGCTGGATGTTTATTTCTAATATATTTTTTCTTTTAATATTCAAGATGTGGGCAAGATATTTCAGCACAAGAACACCTAGTCCATCAAGAGTATTCATAAAAACCTTTATGGCAACTTGCTGAGCCAAAAATAGGGGAAGGCAATTTCTTTGATCCAGGCTACATGACTAACAAGCTCAATGCAATATGTAAACAATGAGTTATCTGTATAGAAGTTGAAAGACACAAGTTGAACAGATGGGCAATAGCCCAGAACTGTCATGATCCCTCTTTTAATTTTTTTTTTCTTTCTGTGTAATTCTTAAATTAAGTAAATTTTACATAAGCAAGGTCTTTCCCAATCCCTGATGAGCCCATCTTCAAACTTAAGAGAAAAAGCACAATAGGACTTTTAGAAGCTTTTGGGGAGTCAGGACCTCTTCAGGTTTGCCTTCAGATTTCATTGGCCTTTAGGGTGATTAATATCAGTATAATGATTTGCTCTAATCAGAGGAAGTGAGGTTCAGAGTGATGTGGGCAGTGATGTCCAGAAGGACTCTGAAGTGGTTCAGGAATATGCATTCCTGTCCTCAGATCCCTACTGAGATCAGAGAAGCACCTTTGGCTTTCAGAAGAATATCTACCAGAAGGGCTTAGTGTAAATGTTTTTCTGGGAGGAATAGGGAGGTCGAGGATGTCTTTTGTATTGTTAAATGTGCTGACTAAAAATGTGATGAATTTTACTGATTTTCCCAAATGCTCCTAAAAGCACTTTTATGGCTCCTTGGTTTTGTGTGTGTCTACATTCTTTACGTTACTCTGTGCTAGTTTTAATCAGTATCTATTTTTGGTTATAAATGTTCCTCACTTTCCACTGATGCAGCAAAGCAGACCTTGAGTATTAAGTAGAGCTTTCTGCCTGCTCTCAGTTTTCCCGCAGAGCAATCAAACAAGCACAACACCAGTGCTTGTCATGCAAGTACCTTGGTGTTGCTGGTGCTGGTGTTGCTTGGTGCACACTGTGAGTCTTTTTCCACTGAAAAAATGGGCTTGGGACTGGCCCTGGGAACAGGCAAAGTGTTAGGCACTGCTGCAGGGAGCAAAGGAAGGGCCGTGATGCCAAGGTATGCAGTGCTTGTCATGTGTAGAGCTCTGGGGAAGGGAATTGTCAGTAAGTTCAAAATCTTACTGCTAAAGTGCTGTATAATCTGCTCTGAGTGCAAGTTTGCTTTGCCACACCACAGATAGGCAATGGGGTCAAGGAAGAGTACAGCACTGGGCACGGTTGTCACTCCTTCCCTTCTTGTGCGCAGCACGGTTTAGGGAGGAGCTTTGCCATGCTTCCGTGTCTTCAAGGTCCAGATGAGCCTTATGTGCTTGGAGTTGTTTCCTGATGCGTGACATGAAAGCTGCAGGGCTGGAGGTCATTAACTAAGCATCATTTTTTTTGTTGTGTTATTTTTCCTTATTTTCACAGTTTAAGATATATCAGTGTTTCAATTTTTCCCCTTGGATGTCTGTCTATATTTTTTGTTTACTAAGTTTTACACCATCATTCCTAATTAAACATTGCTTCTCACCATGCCTTTGTGCTCTATTTTTCCTTAACATATACACCCTACAAATACTACTACTTGCTAGTCTATTTTTGGCCAAAGTGTACTTATGATTTTTTAAAATATGAGTATTGTGAAATAGAATAACAGAAAATATCTATGAAATAATTTGTCTGTATCTGAAAGCAATGACAGAGCTTCCAATTGGAGTTAGCTGAGATCTTTTGTTGATTTTGGGTAATATAAAAGGCATATTTTTTATCAGCAGAATCTTTTTTGAGAGGTTGGTTTTATACGTTATATGTGAAAGGAATAAAAATGAGACATTTAGGAAAAGTGTGACTATGTGGGTACAGAAAATATTTGATTTTCTGTAATTTTGAGAAGAAAGAAACCTGGAATATATTTATTTATATTAAATATATTTAAATATATTTATTGGTGGATCCCAGATAAGCAATTTCTATTGTGATGTGTTCTCACAGAGACTGTACTATGGAAAATTGAGAATAATGGGCTGTGTCATTACTCCATGTGCAGAACTCACACTGATGTCAATAGGAGCTCCCTTCACAAACCAAGGTCTATATATGGCCCATAGAGTCACTACTAGATCTTTCCCATACATAACTACAAAATTAATGGAGCATTGTAATCCATTTTGAGATCTAATGAAATACACCATGATTTAAATTTCAATTAAACAGAGAGATGTCAATAGGCATCAATGAGATTTCCACATGCAGACAGCAACATTCCTGCTACAAACTTATAGCTTTTGAGGGGTAATGGCTCATACACTCTAAAAACACATTGACTCTGAGTGTTATTGATTAAACATCTAAGGAGACTTAAACAGGTGAATTGTATCTTTAGTTGTGAGACATAAATTGAACATCCAAGACTGTCTCCAATCTACAAAGATCCAAGACTGTATCCAATCTACAAAGGTCACAGAATCCCATACAATCTTAATTCAATATTTCTTAACCACCTACCTGAAAAAGTAGAATATGATAATATTGTTAAGTTATGCTTTCATAGCAGGGAGTGGCTAGGAGGTTGTGGAGTTCAGGTGATTCACAAAGATGTCTATTTAAACTTTGTTAATTTGATGGTGTTTCTTTTGTCCCTGCCTTTTTAAATTATTAAAGGTGATAAACAATTCTGGGGTCATGTCTGTAAGGGAAATGTCATGAAATAATAAGGGCCTCTGTATTTCACAGCACAGAGAAACCAAATTTCACTACAACTGTGTTTAAAACTCTACAGCAGCACTCTTACATCCCACAGTAATGTTAATCTTCGAGTGCTCTGAAATATTTCATTCTCTGCTTCCTATCCTCATAAAAATACACACAGAGCTGTGGCTTATCTTTGAAATTACCCATTGACATAAAATATGAGGACTAGTATTTTCAATTGTGTTTAAAGGAAGTGTTTTCCAGTGTGCTTAGTAGGCAGAACAGCTCTGGTATTTAGGCTGTAGCTCCCATTACCCTGTGCAGAAGTCGAACTCCCTGCTCGCCCCCATGGACCCATGTTCACCCAGGGCTTGGTGCATTATCCTTCCCTTCTGCCAGCACCTGCCTGCTGCAAACTGGCTTTCTCACTTCTCCAAACAGTTGTTCACCCTCCTAAGTTTTACATTTCTGCAAAATAATAAAGAGGTCATTATACACTGCAATGTAATTATCTTTATGCTGGATATGATGAGTGCTGGCCAGTGTGTTGGAGACTCAAGGCTTCAGCAAATCCATGGTGTCCTGGAGATGAGTAATTTCCCAGTGAAGGAAGAGCAGGGTTCCCTAGACTCCAGATGAATTAAATGAGGAAGCCATTCCTCTCATTCTCTGCAAACTCTGGCAGAAATCAGAATTTCATTTGCTTTTGAGACTTTTTTTTGTGCAATACTAAGAACTAGACATTATATGTGTTGTGCTTTTAAATGAAGTAAGATATGCTAGAGCAATATGGCACAAAGTTAATTATTTCTCATTACGGGAGTGTGACATTTATACATATATAAATATCACACATAGAAGTCCAAGAAAATGTAATATTAGTAATTTTACAGTTGAATTTTTAGACACAGAAATAATTTTTTACATTGACAACATACATTTCTTTTTTGATGTCTGCTGTTTTTTGCTGTATGACACTGTAGTTTCTTTAACAGTAAACTTGCCAATCAGTAGGCTTGGCAGCTATTTTGTGATGTTCTTATGAAGCAGTGAAGCAGTGGCACTGAGTAAAAATTACTCGTGTCAGTTTTACTCCACTGCAACACCTCCATTTAATGTCCCACCTTGGTAGGGGGATGTATACTTGGCATTTGCAACACTCTGTGCTGAATTTATCTCTAGGCAACATAGACACGGTCCCTGGAAACTATTTAACCCAGGAGTACATCTAAAAGCTGGTTTTCCTTATTGTTTCCTGACTTTCTGGACTCTAACCAGAACCAGAAAGTTCTTAAATCCTACAAATGATTTCAGCCATTTGTAAGTTATAAAAGAGCTCTGTTCGGTCTTGAATATCTGAGCTGATTTCTGTTCCTATTGTGGGCTGCTGTGCCATTGAGCCCTCTTTGGCTTGAAATAGTTTTTTTTTTTTTTGTTTTTTTTTTCCCTTTGTTTTTTTTTCAGCTTACACCTTCTCTATGAGCAAAGGGACAAGAAAGGGTCTCTGAACTCACCAATGCCTGCTTTCCACACACTTCATTTGCAGGCTTATACATAAAACTTTGCCAGATTAATCTGGAGACTGCTTTCCCACTAAGGACTACAGGGAAAAAAATGAGGCCTAGGGTTTATTACTTACATTTTCTTTCCTGACCCTTTCCCGCTGCCCCCCAAACAGACAGGTGATCTTTTGTCTTACCTTTCTCCTTTGATCAAGGTGCAGTTTCCTGCATAATAGAACAAATTTTTGGTCTAGCAAACTATGAAGCTCAACTTTGAAACATCTACCAATTTCTATTAATTGAAGCAACCCTTCATCCTCTCCACAATCAGTGGAATTTTTCCCTGGCCAAGCTGGCTAAGAACAGTTTAAATTATGTTTTTCTGAACTGAAACTCTCAGTTCCCAGACTCTTCTTTTTACTCCTGTGAACATAGTGCTACACTGTATGTCAATTTGGTCTTGTTTGTGGGTTCATTTTCCCCTCCATTAGAACAGCTTTTCTCTCTCTCTCTCTCTTTTTTTTTTTTTTTTTTTTTTCCTCCTTGTGATATTGTTCAAAGGCTTCTTGTGATGCCTTGAAAAAAAGTTATTGATTGTTAGATCATTTCTCTCATTCATTCAGATGTTTTCTGGTCACCAGATGGAAACATCACAGCTGCTGCTCTGGAATTCACTATCGACTTTTGTCTCTGGATTATCAGAGCCCCAAGCAAAAAGGCCCGAATCCAGGCACCACTTTTCCCTCTGTCGAGGCTTAAAGCTGTTATCCTTACAACTCAAAGGAAGTCCCATTGCCTGTATATGACCAGAGTCTGGAGCAGTAAGGTCCTGTGATTGCTGTCTTTGAGCTATTTTTTTAGTGCTCCTTTTTTTAGATTCTGTGTTATTTTTTCAGCTCTTCAGTAGAAGCACCAGATCTCAGAGAGCAGTCTTAATTTCTGCCTCCCTCTGCCGTTATTTCTGCACTGGTCATTTGTTTCAGGTTTGAGGGCCAGGATCAGCCTGACAAATTATTATTTTTCAAATTCAGCCTTTGCTGACCAGCAGCCATCTGCTCAGACAAAAAAGAAAGTAGGAAGGATTGCTGTGTTTAAAATGCTTTTCACTCGATCACTCAAGGAAAGCCTCTTTTTTAAATTCAAAGGCTTGTTATGATTCAAAGAAAATGCTTATTCTACAGACTGTTTCCTTTCCATTAAAGTTTATTTATACCCCCCTCCTTGTCTGAGGGTATAATTATGAATGATCTAAGCTTGTAGTGAAAATCCTAAATTAAAAAATACATCTGTTGCAAGGGTTCTCTCACCAGAAACCTTTAAAATGTTATCCTGTCTGTGTATCTGTATATCTGTCTGTCTCTCTATACGTTTATGGCTATCCTTTATATGTTCCAGAAGTAAATGGGATTAGGTTGGTTGCTGTATATTTTATCTGCTGTATACATTCATGAAAGGGATAAAAATATGTGGAAATCTGAATATATTTTTTATTGATTTATATTCATCTTTTGATCACATTTTCACTTACTAAAAACTGAGGGGATTAAACTGCATTGTTCTTCCCCTTCTTTATATAACAATGAGTGTAAAAAAATATGTTTTAAGTAGTAGAGGTTGCGTTTTAAAATAAAAGAGAACTATAATATGAACTCTGTGAACTGTAACAGTGTTCTTTCAAAAGCTAGGTGTTTTCTTGACAACCAAGTGCAATCACTTTGGTCAAACTTTTCAGCATACCTCAGGAAGTATCAATGAAGCACATTTATTTTTAATTAAGGCCAACTCTGTCCCGACATTTGCTTTAAATATGAGGACTAAAGAGCATCAGAAAAGGACATTATTTCTTCAGTTCTTTGAAGCTGCTGCCTCCTGATATGTAACTCAAGGGAGGGCAGCACCACACAGTCAGTGGATTCATGGCAAAATCTCCACTTGGCAGAAGATAGCCAGATAATACTTTTCTCAGTTGGATTTCACCCAATTAATAAACTTATTCTTCATTTTTAAAACTTTACTTTGAGAAGACTCCCTTAAGATGTTGCAATGTTAATTAATGTTGTCGTAAGCTCTTCTTTTATTTCACTGGCATGCATTTTTGTTCATCAAAATGTACATTGTAGAAATGATTCTTTTACCCTGCCATTTGTCTATATATCATTTTGTGCTAGTACTGAAAGGTTAAATGTTATAATTTATGCTAATTTTAATTTTCCCTAGTGCCATAGCAGTACAAATCAAGCAGCAGCAATTGATTATTCATCACTGACAGTATAAAACAGAACAAACATACAGTTATGTCAATGAAAGGCCTGTGCCAGGTTACTCATAGTTAGGTTGCTATGGCCTCCTGAGAACAGCAGTCAAAACCAAGCAGTAATGATGATATGAATATTTATTTTGTGCATAGTTCTGGATCTAAGCCATTTTAATAAATAATTTTCCATGGTATTTTTGAGCCTCAAGAATCATGATGGAAAGGCTGTTTGCCTCTTGAAGAATTTGTGCAATAAATATCAGATCTAAATTCTGGCTTTGGCTTCTCAGAGGAGGGACCGCATTGTAGCAGTCAAGCAGAAATTCACTGAAGCATATGCTTGCACAAGAATGTGTAGGTTACAATTTCAGGAAAAGGAAGAACTGAAGGTATAGCTTGGGCCATAAAAGGCAGAAAGATTGCTCACTAACTTGGTATCATCTGGCAGCTAACTAGATCTTCTGTCACTATCACAGGGTGTCTTTGGAGCTGAGGGAAGACGCTCAAGGTCCTCAGCCAGAGCTTTACAAACTCCCAGGTTAAACATCCATGCACTTCAGTTATTATGGTCTTTCAGTGTAAATTCCCTCTTCTCACAGTAAAGACAAGGCAACACATCACCCTTGCTTAGACCTCTTCAGAGCATATCTTTGCTGTTACTCTGCTCTTTTAAAGCAGCTGTGGGGTAGATTACTGGCACTTATTTTCATGTAGGAATGGCTAATTCCCTGCTCTGCACCCTACTTCATAAAATAATGAAATGAGAGAGAAATGAGGTTACAGCAATAGGAAGAACAGGGTAGCAACTGGTATTTTAGTGGCATAATGGGACAGACACTAATTCACATGAGTTAACTCTCTTTGAGAGAGAAGAAAATGCTTTTTGGAGGTAAACTAAAGTGCCCTCTTTGGCTGTGAGCGATATGAAGAGACTCAGTCTAGGCTGGGAAATGTGGTTAAATGTCTCAAGAGCTTTTCTCCTCCTAAGTGGTCCTCAACCCCCTCAAGCCACTATGGGCTCCTTGCTAGAAAGAGACAGTTGGAAGGGATTAGCTACAGGGATGAGCTACAGGGAAGGGATGAGCTTCAGGGAAGGGATGAGCTAGGTTATTTACTTGCTGGTAGATCTAAGAAGAGAGTCAATGCCATGTTGTTTATTGGAGAATGAAACGAAGCATTGACAATGGGATTAGGGAAGGGCAAGTGAGGAGGGCAAGTGAGTAACCCAGTGAGACAAAGACAATTATACACTTAGATTTCAGGAGACTGGAAGAAGATTCTTGCAATGCGGCAACAACAACTGAAAGGCAAGTGTTCCAACAGTATGTTTTCAAAAAAACTTGGTAACTTTTAGTGTACAAGTTGTGCTTTAGTTTCAGATGACAAGTAGTTTCAGAACTCTAATTTTAATGGCCACTCTTGCTGATTTTTACATGTCCACAACTTATTTAGCACTGATGAATAGAAACAGGAACATATCAGCTTTGTGTTACTTTATAAAATTTTGATAAAGAGACATCTGTGAATAAAGACAATGTAGTACCAAAAGACCAGAATATTCATTTTTCAATACAGTGCTTTAATTTAAAGAAGACACATTCTTCTTATTTATTTATTTATTTGTTTGTTTATTTATTTATTTCCATGTATCTATTGCGCTTTGGCTTAGAATTAGTGAAACACGGGTTAGTTACTTTAACCCAGATGGTTTCTACCCCACTCATAAAGATTGGTTACTTTAGCACAGATGTCTCTTTTCCTTCCATAAGGCATATTAGACAGAAAACAAAGATTCACATTTAAGCAATAAATAATAACAATTACCACCCCTATTTGCTTAGATATGTCCAAATCCAAAACCACAACTAAAAGTTTATTTAAAGTGTGGTGGGGCACAACTTATAATTCTTTCATTTTGCTTTCTTTTTAAAAGATTTGATTTTGTTGACATTTTTTACACTGTTTCAATTGGTCTTTATTGAAAAAGAATAAAGATGGAGAAGAATGACAATTTTATTTGACAGATGATTAATATCTTTGCTTAGATCTGGCTTGAAGTGTGACCACAAAATATTTGATAATGGAGGGATAAAATATGGTTTGAAGGCAGTTGAGAGTTTAATGGACATAAAATGGCTAAATGGCAATCTTAAAAATGCAAGGTAGAGAACCATGAGGCCATGTTATTATTGTATCGGCACCCTTTCATCCTAGGGTTACTCTGACTTCTCTTCTAATTGCTCTTGGCTCATGGTGGACAAGTCTCCCTAGAGAGAAAGTGCAGAAAGTTCTCTTTATAAACAGGTCATGCCTTTTGTGGATAGGCTACTCTCTCAGCCTCATTTCCCAAAGTCTCCAGGCTAATCTTGGAGCACCAAACCTGGGTCTGGGAGTAGCACAAGGCTCCTGTGGCTTGTTTAGGATCATTTGGGCTAGCCTGCTTTCCCTTGCCATAAGGAAGCTGTTCTCCCATTTCCTGTCTAGCACGATGCACGATGCTGTAATGGATTCCTTGCTCTAGAAACTCCCCCACAGTTACAGCTTTTTGTGTTTTCCTAAGGAGGGTGAATTGGCCGAAGTTAAGCTCGGGTGCAACTGAAAACAAAACTTTTTTTATGATAACACTTTTTTTTTTTTTTTTCCTCAGGCTTTTTAGCACAGTCCAAATTTTGCACTGCAGGGGTAAGTTAACCATAAGGATTTATATTTTATTTAATTACTAATTTCTGTAAAAGAAAAATTAATTCTGTTACTTGTGGCAACAAATCATGCCAGGAATAATATTTAGTAGGTATAGCTTAACACAATAGACCATTTTTAAAAGACCTTTTCCTTAAAATTTTATTTTAGATTTGGGACTATGGAGTATATAACTTACCTTCAGGAGGGTATTTTGAATTAAAATAACAAGAAACTGCCTTACTAGAATATCAGCCATACTTGACTGGTATTAACCATATGAAAAAAATGTATGAGACATATAAACTTCACATAAAAAATACAGGTAAACTCACTCATATTTTTCATTTAAAATGGATGTCTGAACTTAAAAGTCCTTATGTTATTCTTCTTAAGATCCAAATATATTTTTGGAGACTGAGTTTCTACTGTTTGCAATAATGAACACCTCATAGATGGCAGAGAAAAAAAAAAAAAAAAATCAACTTTCCTTAAATGCTACCATTGGCCAAGGGAAAGGTGAAAAATAATTTTTAATAAGATATCATCTGTGCTAGAAACTGCATTTTTTTCCCAATCTTCGGATGTAGAAAGATGTTTTTCAGAGAAGCCTCCACAGCTTCATCCCCTTTATTCTTCCCCTGTGCCCTGGTGGCTCCAAAGCAAACTTGAGGAGACCCAGGGTGGCACAAGGCTGAGGATGTTTGTACAAGCTGCTGCTTTCTCCCTGAGCACAGGGGAGCAAAGACCAACCCAAGTCAATGACAGGGCTCCTCTTGACTTCACTGGGTGTTGCTCACTGCCCAAGCAGTCAGTATCTGGGTACCAGTTATTTTAGAAATGCTAGTTTAATTGGCCGAGTAGTTAGACGGAGCTGCAGACTCTAAAATTGGCATGTACCCTTTGTGTGCATACCAGGGTGAGCATGACGCCCAAAGACAGACTGCTCTGAACCTCAGCGATCAGCACGATCCTCCCCCAGATGTCAGAGGTTACATTGCAAGGACTGTCTCTGCTCCTCGGGCTGCCGACCCCTGGTGTTAGGAAGTCTGCTTAGAGCAAGGTCACAGCAGCACCAGCCACCTGCCCATTGCCCCGTGCCAGAGTCCGGGATCCAGGCCAGCCCGTAACAGAAAAGCACCAGGCAGGAGGGGAGAGACAAGGCAGAGGCCTGGGCAGAGGCTGGTGCGGCCCTGCCCCTGGACAGCCTCTGCTGGCAGCCATCCCAGGAGCCAAGGCCGGGTCTGCAGAGCTGCCTTTTCCCTTCACTGGGCTTCCTGTGAGAAGCTGAGGGCATAAGGGCCGCAGTTTCCCACACAGGTAAAATTATTTGCTCCCGAAGCCTGGTGACAAAGAGGTGTCTGACCTACACAAAGCACAGTCTTAGGTTCTTAAAGGATTGAAACAAAACTTTGACAAGATTCTCCAGGCAGCAACAGAGGATGGAGTTAACAGCCATCTGAACCTGCTGTGGTGTTGCGTGATGAGAGGAAAGGTGCTGAAGAAGGAGCTGATGGAGTTACGTTAATCCTGCCAATAGGTGGCCATCACTAGAGCTGAGTAGTGTGTATTTCTGCTCAATATTTTGGGGAAAATGTTGTGACCTCACACAGGAATTGTTTCTGCAGAGGTTCCAACAGCTGTTCCCACTTGTATTGCAATGGGGAGAGTAGGAAGTAGGGCTTTGCATTCCACGGCAAATACAAATGGAGTGCAAATATCAGAAGAATCAATTTTAGGTGCGTCAAGTATAAATAAGCTTAGGAAGAGCTACAGGTCAGACATTTGCCTTGTCATTATACATCATTTTCATTGATATATGGTTGTGAACTTTTAATTATTTGATCTGAAATGGTAATGGACATCAAGAATGACACAAGTAGGTAAATAGCACACAAACGTGGGCTGCCGAAGAAATTGCCAGAGGTATCATTCTTCAGAAATCTTAGATAGTTTTAAATTATTGCCTGCAAGACCATGAGACAACTGCAAGAAACATGACTTTATTTAAAGGATAAGTTTCCTCAAGGAAGGCTATCTTTCATTTAAGATCTGGAAAACTGTGTATCTGTAGGAAGTTATATGTGAAATGCATTTTACTCTTTGAAGCAGAAGGCTTTTAAGGGACTTAATTAATTCTGGTTTTAACATGGATGATTATATCTGTACATTAGTTTCATGTACTCCAGGTGACATACTGATTTTATTTAGGAGCTTCTCAGCTTTTATGTGAGTCAAGACAGATCTGTAGAAGTTGCTGAAGATGTACTGATATAACTCTGCTGAGATACCACACACAGTTTGCCTTTTATGGCTTTGAATATTTATTTGATGTTTTCATTTCAAGAAAATTCGGTGGAGTCATTCCGCCTGACGAATATAGGTGTGTGTCCATCCATCTATTTTTTTTCCTGATGTAAAAGGCTTTGCTTCCCCCATCTGGCCATGTATCCATTGTATCTATTTCTGCAACTCTTTTGTTCCAAAAAAGCACATAGACTCATGTGGTTGAAGAAACCTGCCTCCCAGCCATCTATTGAAATAGCTTCAGTTACTCAAATAGAAACCTACCCCATGTTCTTTCATGTTCCATTCTCAAACCAGATTTTGCTGCCTGACCTTTCCTAAAGCCATTCCCAGTTTAAACGTGTAATTCTCTTCCCTGTATTATTCTCTCTCCCTACTCTCTATTCAAGGTCTTTTCCATGACCCTGTGGATCTCTTGCTCTTGCCTTCACCAGCCTGAAGCATTCCCCACAGGTTTTCCTAAGCAGCCAGTGAAAGCCATGAGGCACATCTGAGCACCAGCCCTGTCCTCAACACCTTCCTACATTTGTAGCCACAGTATCAAAATGACCTTTAAAAAGAGATTTTCAGAAGAACCATAAAAGAGTTTAAGAGGAAAGCAACAAAATAAATACATTTGGAGTTAATATCTCCAAGAGAAAAATCTGTTCCTTTGAGTGACCAAAGGCAAATTCGTACATGTATTTAGAACATGCTACAGATTAATGTCCAAAGCTGTCAGAATTATCTTCAATTTCAATTTCAACTGCCCTTAATAATGGATCTCACGCTATTTATTGACAGTGTTGATGTATCACCTTTGATTTTATTAGACAGGTAAAAGCACTCTTTTTTATTATTTATTTATTTATTTATTTATTTTTTAAATTTAGGTATATATTGTAGCAGTGCAGTTTAGTCTACCAATATCTTCATGTTTTAGGAGCTTCAATAGACAACTATTATCTTAAAAAGTCTTTTCTCACAGGGAATTCATTTGTGGGACTTCATTTACTGAAAACAGACTTCCAATTAGTAGCAAAATTAGTAAGTTTAAAAAAGAATTGGGAAAATAAAGATGCATTGGACTGTGCATGAATATTAAATTAAAGCAGTAGGAGATAGCATTAGTCAAAAAGGTGTTGGAATGCAGGAATAGGCCACTTCGTTTATGCCTATTCTCACATTGCCTTAGGAACATGTCCATGCTGCCTCCTGTCCCCTGGGAGAAGAGAAACAGTGCACACTGCCCTTGAGACTGGGAGAAAAAGGAGAGGAAGGCCTGGCAAGGAGCTGCTGGTTCTCCAGATAGTCACTTGGTTTGAGTTCACAGATAAGCCACAGAGGACTGCTGAAGTCCTGGTGTCCTAGCAGTGGACCTTAGGCTGTATATGTGGAAAATTTCTCCTCACCTTCCTGGATGCATATGAGAAACCTGATCCCAGAATACATCAGAATTAGTGGGTGTTAGGGTGTGTTTACAATATTTAAAAGAAATATTCAGTCATTGCAATTCAACTTTTGGTTCTTGGAGTGTGGCCACATGCATGCAAGCATCTCACCTAGAAGAGATGTATTTGTCTGTGGTGTGAGTGTAAATGTCATTGCACAGCTAAATTGTTGTAATCCTTACACTTCCTTCTGTATACTTTAGCTATTTTTCACTCATCTAGATAGCAATGCAATTTTCAACTTTCCCAGGGCACCAACAATATTCATTCTTCACTTTTCATAACATGTTCAAAACTTTCTTGGTGAGTACACACATGGTGCCTCATAGAGTATCCAGTATTCACCCACTTCTCTGGGGTCTCTCTCTGATGGGAGGAGAGAGAAATTCAGTATACATTCAGTACAGAGACTACAAACACACATTTAATGGATGCCACAGAAAGACACAGTGTACATGAAAGTGTTACACATTTCCCATGAGTAAAGAGAATGTGAATGGGAAAGAAACTTCCTCAATAGAGTCAGTTTTCTGGAGTGTAAGCAGGAGCTCCAAATAAGATCTCCCACATCCACAAGTGATGCACCAGCATACAGATGTAGTGCATCTACATGACATACCTAATGCAGCAGTTAATGATTTGTTGATTAAATACCACATAAGAATTTATTTACAAAATACAAAGTATATTTTATAATATTTTTTCTCAGATTTAATTTTCTCTCTCTCCTGGCAATGTCTAGCTTAGATACATTTTCTGTAGATAATACAGAGACAAAGGAATATTGATTTTGATGGAGTGTTGTAATATAACCACCTGTTTGCCAAGCACGCATACTTTGAATTCATTTGTAGTAGGGCTTAGAAAACCATCCAAAAGTAGTCACTTTGAACTTAGACTGGAGACATTTTAAAATAATGGATTTTGAAGATGGTGTTTTACAAACAAGTGCTCCTGTGACATTTGGCCATCCAAAAATATATTTTAAATGGCCTCCTTGCACCATCTACAGGATTTGGTAGGACATTTTGGAGGTCATGTTTTTAAAAACAGAATAAAGTTCTTACCTCAGAAGTTATGCCAACATTGGCAGTGAGCAGCTCCCTGTCCTAGTTGGGAAGTTAGGTGCAGTGAAAAGGAAATTTTTGTGTACGAAAGAGTGAGTACTTGTCCCTGGTAACCATCTCCTGTAGCCTGTAGCAAGAGAGATGTGCCTGATTCTATTCTACAACCTGGAAACTGGGGAGCATTCTCGGGCAAGATGGAAATGGTAGCAAAAAATGCTCCTGCCTCAGAAAATGAGCTGCACTGCTGCCAGGCACCTTCTGGCAAGTCTTACTTCTGTAAGTCATTATGAGTAATTTGGCACTTTGATTTGAAAATAAAAATTTGGACCATCAGAGAGAGATTTAAACAAATTATTTGCACTTCCATTTAAAAAATACTCCACATTACCTTTTCTATTTATTTTTTTTAATTGGTATCATCTTTAATTTTTTATCACCCTCTTCCAGTAAGGGAGGTGCATCTTTTCAGTGTGAAACAGAGCAAAAAGATATAGAGTAATATAAAACTTTACAGCATACGCTGCTTCACTACAGGAAGGAAGCTTGTCATTTTACTCAATAAGAGACATAGAAATACCATGGGATTTTTTTCGTCTTCCAATTGGACCCCAAATGTTCTCATGCTATATTTGTAATGTGCATTACTAGCTGATTAGAAGTGACATCAATTAGTCACATGTCTGTTTCTGATAGAAATAAAAATGAGCTTCTGTACACAAAAATCTCAAATTCATCTCTCCATTGCCTAGGGATTTTTCTCCTGCAATATCAGTTATCAGTTTAATATAATATTGTTGACTTAACAATGATATATTCCAGGCTGAAGGCAGAAATGCATTTTGCATTAATAAATTGTTTTGAGATGGGCTTAAAAAATATTTCATTATATAAGAGAAGCAGCTATAAAACCTATTTGATGGTCTTTCAATCACTGCTACCTGTGGCCTATTTATGTGGCTGGCATTCATCAGTGTGGCAGGAAATATTAAACAAGTAATAGACAGTTATTAGTTCTCCTCATGCAGAAGTCCTCATACCTCCTCTTCCTATGCCATGGGAAAAAATCACTTGGTATTTTCTTTCTTGCAACAGTTCTGCTGTTCATAATTTGATGGAAAATTGATTAATCACACATTTAACTCAATGCAAGATCTTCTGCACTGTAATAAATTATGGCCATTAATCAATAAGTACAAAGTAATTCCAGGAGTCTGGGAACATGCTGGTTTCTAATAGAAAAACTTGTGCTTAGGCTGTCTTGCCAGTGACCACTTCATCTGAGGTATTTTGCACCTGCCTCAATCCAATTAGATAACATAATTAATGAATCTTGATGCAGTTGATAATTTGTTATACAAAAGAAAGAATGTTTTGGCATATCTATTAAGTCCTGATGTACAAATCTTTGCAAGGGGGGGGGGGGGGGGGTAATACTAGGAAGACAGGAGGGGAACCTACAACCTCAGCTACAGCTGAGGAAATGCCTCTTTAGTCCAGGGTACTGAGTATGCAAATTCCACCGGACTTTAAAATTCTCACATTTCCTTCTCCTGTGCATAAAGGGAAACTGACTGTGCTCAGGAGTCTTCCATGACATCTCGTTTCTTTTATGACAAATTAAATGGTATGATTAGAGCAAACATTCAGGAAGTGCTGTTTCCTAGGCAATCTAATCAATGTTTCCTTGGTCGAGTATCAGTTACAGTTTTACATATCGCAATCCATTTGCACCTGTTATATACAGCTAAGATATAGGCACTCAATAGATTTTAGTGAGAGAAAGAGTGTGAAGATAAAAAGAGCCAGTCTGCTGCTAATTCTGTCACTAGGAGATGCCAACAGCAGATTTTATTTAGAAACTTTGAAAAACAATTAGCTGCGGATTATAGGACTAAAAGGCCTTTACTAGCTGTACCTGGAAAATACTTTGTCCACTTAATGCCTTCTAAGCTGTCATTGTGCTTGAACTTCAGTCCCAGTGATTAATGAAAAGCTGCAGGGCACAGCTAGAAGCTAAAGTCTCAATTATGAAAAAGCAGTAACTAGTTTAATGTGCTGATGCTTTTATACTTAAACTGACAGCTGTGAAAAATGGCAATATTTCCAATCATGTTTTAATAATTTATCATTAATTTATTGGCATGTCCAACACACTTTACTCCCACTGTTATTTTCCTCATTTTAGGCTCATGGCATTTCAACACTGAAGAGAAAAATCTGTTGCAAATCTCTAAGGACAAGCCTCCTTATGGTCCCTGAGTGATTACTGTTTGCAAGCATACAGTATTATCAGTAGTTCACAGTTTATCAATGCAGATACAGTATGAACATTTTTGTGGGCTATGATATTTGAACACATATCATTACTGCTACTAAATCACTCTAACTCCATTAATTTCAGCAGAACTAGACCAACTGAGAACACGGATGGCTTTGTGGGTCTAGAGTCAGCCAGCCTCATGCAGTCAGTTTTTGTTTGTTGGCCCAGCAAGCTCCCTGGAAGAAGAGCTGAAACTGTCTAAGTGCTCTAAATCAAACCTTAAATTTGGGAAGTGACCCTTTTGAAGAATACAAGCAGAGTCTCACCTGCCATGAATTCTGCAGAAACATTATTAGGTTTAATACTGAACAATTGAATCACTGCAGATAATTTAAAACAGCTGAAGTTCTACAATCCATTTATTTTTGGAATATTTTGATTTTTTTCTCTTCTGTTTTGGTGCACCCTGCTTGCTCAGTTGCTCTTGATTTGGTATATGAACAACGGGAAAGGAACAAAGTCAAATATCAAAACCTTGCTTCAGTACAATTTCCATGCTGAATTTAGTTTGTCATGGTTCATGGCTGTTCCCAGGTCTGCTATAGATGAGACAAATATTCACACAGATGAATAATTATGAATTTTAGAGCCCATGACAGCTTATTCTTTTGATAGCAGAAGCTAAACCTGTTGTATTTTCCACCTGATACTCCTGTCATTTACAAAAGCTTAAGCATTCCAACCAGGAGTGACTCAGTTTTATTTGTGCTTTTGCATACATTTCTCTTTGTGCAATGACTGACACTGCTAAGGTCTGAGCGACACTCAATTGGAGTTGTTTTTATTGGACCTGATGACTCCTGAGCTTTTTTGCAAAGCTCGTGTAGGCCTGAATGGTAGCTGAGCTTTTCTTGACAGCCTGGCTGTGCTGATGGTAGCCGATTCCTGGATTTAAAAAGCAGTCTGACCAGCCACTGGGGAAAGTTATTCTGAACTGTTTGATGCAAACTATTACAAAACTGCTATCTGGCTGTCATTCGTGAACTGACTGAATAGGAGAAACATGGCTATGAGAGAATATTAATACCAATTGATGTGACATCTGTAATGGTCTAACACGTAGAACGTATTATATTGCTGGACAAGAAACATTTCACAAAAAGCTGCAGTGTGTTCAATTTTAATTGATGTAATGGAAAGGACCTGTCAAGTGGTTTGTTCCACAGGTTGAGAATTTGCTCTTTCCTGAAATATATATGTATATACATATATATATATATATATATATATATAATATAATTGCCTTTGCTTATATTTACATTTGGACATTTTTGTTTGAAGTTTTGATTATACTTTTCCATGGGGACAAAGTTTATACTAATTAGTTAACAGTTCAATTATTATCAAAGGGAGTTTTGAATGAAAAGGAACTGAGTTTCCAGCCCTGCCCTAACGGCATGTTTGAGCACCGAGTGTGGCACTTCATTAGGAATCCTGGAAATGGGGCTAAGGAAGTGAGTCATTAGTAACACATCTACTACTGTTCCTTAAAGGAAGTAAATATCTGTTTTGTGAATTACTACTTGGAAAAGAAGGTTTATTCTAATCTACATTATCTGACATACATTAGACCAAATACTGTCTTTTAGCACCACGTGACAGAATGAAGAAATACAACATAATATATACACATGTTTGGGATGCAAAAGGTGTGTCTAGAATTGCGCAGATTCCTGTCTGGTTGTTGCTGGATGTACAGCCAGGCACCAGCAATCACTCTATTATCAATCTGCTACCCTCTATTTTTCAGGCTTCTAGTTTAAGGCTTGATTACAGCAATTTGGAGGATGCATGCAAACCAATTCCAGCTACTAATTGAAGGAACTCTACTAATTAGAAAAGGCTGTGGAACAAATAACAATTGGCAACATGTCTGGGGTCATTTTCTGTACTGAACTCCCTCTGTAAAATGACTTCTAACTTGAACAAAATTAACATTAGACTTTCTGGATTGGAGACAGACTTTGAAAACATTATTCATGTTGGCTTTATTGCACATCTAAAAGTATTTGATGTTTTCCTTAAAACCCCAACTCATGGAACAATATGAGTATATAAGAAACTTAGCACCTCAAAAGAAAAATGAAAATTAAATTTCACCACTTGTTGATTGAGGAGAAAGGCTTGTAAATATGTATCCCAAGGTCTGACTTGAAAAAGTAAATGAAGAAAACAGCCAAATTTTGTCTTTGGTTAAAATGCCTTTCTTAAAAGTTTCAATATCTATGAGGAGTGGCAGTTAAAACACCAATATTTTGTCACTGGTAATAAAATAATCACTAATAGAGATTAGGTAATTGTTGTTAGTGCAGATATATGCTAAAATTACAAGATACAGCTCTTAGATCTGGTCCTTCTGTAGCACTCCCTGGTTGACACATGCTCTCTATAGACTGATTCAAGTCTTTGCTGAGATAATCAAGAGGAAATCAGTTTTGCAAGACATTTCTTTAAAGAACCTTTACAGAGACAGTCAGTGCTTTCTCAGATTAGTTTATAAATAGACATCTGTGTAAGTGGGTAGACAGTGATTATCTAGTCATTGGCTTGATGTACCAGACTTCTCCTCACTGAGACCAAGGTGGATAGTTGGCTGCCAGAAGACCAGATTTCAAGATCCTGTCTGTGGGATGGGTGGCCATAATGTAACTTTATTTCCTGGTGGTTCCAATGTAAGGTCCAGTTGAAACAGTACTATTTCTGTTGGAGTGATCTTGTGTGTGCTGGCTTTGTTGGAATGTGTGCATGCTTACAAGAATGCACGTGTGCATTTTTACAGGAACACACCTGTCTTATACATGATATTCCATATATTTGCCTTAGTCTTCAAATAGTAAAATAAAAAAGCATTAAATGTTTGTCATTTAAAATACCCTTTCTTAATAAGCTTAAACCTCTTACACTTATACCTGTGCTTTATCCCTTCCTAAGATGCCCCATGCTTCCTAAAAATAGTTCCTCTCCAGTATGAGAGAGTATCTCCCACTCTGCTGCTGAAATGGATATTAATATTGTCATTCTGCAACAGAGGGATTTGTCTGATTTTGCCACTGCCTTAGTGAGGTATTTTTAGCAGCTATTAGTGCTAGTTTAATCCAAATATTATTTACAGGAGAAGCACCAGATATCTTAGTAATTCATTTAATACATATAAGTCTAGAAAATGCTGATAATCCAGTCCTATTGCCACTTTGATAAGGTCAAGTATTTTTCTGTCCAAATTCCATCCATTCCTTTCCATTGAGATTATAGGACTAAAAGGCCTTTACTAGCTGTACCTGGAAAATACTTTGTCCACTTAATACCTTCTAAGCTGTCATTGTGCTTGAACTTTACTTTAACCATGACCTTTGTCTACTATAGCCAGCAGGAAGTGTTTCTGTGGGCATTGCTGCCTGAATGCAGTATCCCATAAAAAAGCGCTCCTGCATTGTCTTGGTGGACTTTCTAGATTAGCCTAAGCTGCATTATAATGTCATGACAAAGCACCAGCTTGACCATGACTTCTGAGGATGTCTAAGTACTTTACAACATAGATAACAGTGCTCTGCAACTTGTGTCAAATATTGCTAGATTTTCTAGTGACCTGCTTTACTGAAAGTCAAAAACACCCAGATATTTTCTCAGATTTTTACTGCCACAGTGGGGCTGGAGGTACCTGCAGCTCTGCTAGGGAAGCCTGCTTTGGGCTAAAATCCCAGAGAACAACTAACAGAGTGAGGGGGTCTACATTCCAATTAATTTTAATAGACCAAGCTCAACCACATCATATTAGATGTGAGAAATCCAGAACCAAGAAATAGTAGAGTGCAAAATGCTGTGTGTCACCTTAGTGGTGAGTATTGGGGGTAGCTGGTGGGAATCAAGCAACATGTCAAAAATCTCCAACACTATACAGTCATGCTACAGCTTGGTTTCATGGGAAAGGCAGCTTGGGTTTGAACACCACTTATAAGATGGCAAGACAAAATACCACTTATAAGGAAACCCAGTTCTACCATTTTGCCCCAGCTCTGTAATTTCTTGTTTACTAAACTGTTTGCTCAAATCCTGTCTCTAGAGCTTGGGTAGAAGTTGAGCTTTCCAGCCTAGCTGGAAAACAGCATCTAATCTTTCTTAACTCAAGTGGACATTGAACTTAATGTGTTTGGTTTGGCCTGTGGTAGAAAGAATAACTGAGCCTTCTTCATCTATCTGCCAGTGATGGCTCTCCCAGCTTCTTCCTCTCTGTAGTCCAACAGCTTTTCTCCTGTAATGATTGTAATACCTGTATACTGCTGTAGTGTAACTTACTCCCTGCAGATTCCCAGTGGGGGGAATGTGGAGACTGCTTTCTACTAAGCCCTGGCCCAAGCATCTTACACAGACATTATTTCATGGTAGGGAGTGGGGGGAGCAGCCCATTTATTCTTCATCATTTCCTTTCCTCATGCCCTTCCCCCCAAAGTGAATTCACCCTAGAATAGTTCACTTAAATACACAATTTACATATAAAAATTGTTCAGAGAACCTTTTATTTTCTTTTGTGTAAACTGAGGTCATGTTTGGCCATGCTGTGACCCCAAAGCCCATCTTTAATGAACAGAAGTGTTTGTGTCCCTGGCCCAACTCAGAGTGCTACATGCTGACTCTACAAGGAAAGGCCTTACATGGTTTATATTGCCAGGAAACATTTACTACATGACAGAAAAAGATATATATATATATTTTCCCCTCATAAAAAGAGCATCAAAGCTGCACAGTAAGTCAGAAGACTCACAGGTAGACCTTGCAATGGGGAGTGCGCTCTTAATTGAAACAGCAGTGGTGAAAAGTGAGAAAATGCCTTCCATGTGGACTACCTAGATACTTAGAAGTCTGGGTATAATATGTGCTCTGATTGATGTATTGAAGGCACACTTCCGGTACGATGGTAGTACAATGGGAAAGATCAATTTAAAATGTCTAGGGCAAAAAATCATTTGATAAACTCTCTTTAGGTATATAACAGCTTGGAAAATTATCTGCAAGTTTTAATAATCACTTTGCCTTCTGAGACTGCCAACCTGTTTCTTAAATGTTCTTTTTAGTGTGTAAAAGTCTCCTATTTCTATTCTTTGCCCTACATACTTGGATCAGAAAGTGAACATCCTATTTTTGCAGCTTTGAAGCCAAATGGCTATATAAGCAGATGATTTCTTCACAAAATAAATCTCAGATTTTATTTATTTATTTATTTATTTGTTTATTTATTTATTTTCTAAGAGGAGCCCTCACCATTTCTCCAGTCTTTATGAAAAAAGAAATAGGGCAATACAACTAAGGAGATTCAGTTTTACCTGCTGAAGGGCACAGTAGTCAATGGTATTCAGCCCTGCTAGGAGCTTCTGATGTTGTTTAAACAGTGGTCCAATTAGAAAAAAAAATAGTGGTTCTTTAAAAATATTTTTTTGAATAGCAGACTAATTGAGTATATATATATATGTATATATATATATATATATATAAAAAAAAAAAATCTGAATTTTCCACTAAGTGTGAATGCAGCATTTTCTGCTTGAGAAACATTATTTTTGTTTGGCAGCTGAATAAGTTTTTGTTTGCTTTGCACAGCCTTGCTTCAAGAACTTATAGAAAGTACATTTCAATCTGTCTTATTACAATTTCAGGATCAATTTCGGCTTAGGTGGAGTACTGAAGAAACAAAATTAAAGGGACTAACTCTTGTGTGGGACAAAGGTAGCCAAATCTGGATGCATGTTTTTTTCTTATGGAATCTTATTAGCACATATTCTATTTCTTGGCTAAAATATATTACTCATTCAGCTTCAAGGTACCTTGTTGCATACATCAAAACAGAAGATTTCTTCCAAATAACATTCTTAGGAAAGAATGTGGGGAGTCATTTCAGGAAAAAAAATGTAGAGACAGTTTTGAATACAATTTAATGCTTTGAAACACAACATGTGACAATAACATTGCATTACTATGCTGTGTAAAACAAGTCATCCAGATTTATATGTTGAAGTTTCTGTAAGTAGTTAATCTGCTGCTGGCCGCCTGCAGAGGAGGAATGGAAGAGCTTCCTTTTGATGTCTTTTGTAAAATGACCTTTAAGGGTGAAAAAAATATAAAAGAAAATAAATGTGAATGAGCCTTAAAAGGTTTGGTACAAATATTCTGTTGGGAACTGTTTGGTCCTTTAAAAAGATGTCCATATAGGACATTAAATGTATGAAAGAGAGTAACATCTGTGCTTTAGGTCAAGAAGGCTCATCACCCGTTAATATAACAGCTAACTTCTTACAGGTCACTGAGACATAGTGTTAGCCTGGTAGACTACTTTGTGAGCACTCCATATCTGCAAAGAAGGGAGGCTTGAATACGGAAACAAAGGGTTAGTGGGCAGAACCGCAATTCAGACTCTGTTATGATTCCTCTCCTCTTGGAAAGGTTCACTTGTGATGCCCCCTCTGTGGTATACTCATCTCTGTGGCCAAACTTTCCGCTTTTGTGTTGTGCCTGGGTGTTGGCTTGGACACGTGTCACTGGTAGGAATACAGACTTAACTGAGATTTATACTCATTTCAGAGGAAGCAACCAAAGTAAAGTTTATTCAGTCTTTCGCAAATCAATAAACATTAGAGATTCTCCCATGCATGGAAATAAGACTGAACATTTGCACCTTATATTATCTTTTTGTGTAAATGAAGCTAAATATCTGAAATTCATGCTCATGACCTCTGAGTGGGCAGAGATAATTCTACCTATTATACCTCTCAATTTTCCTATGATGTGGGACTTCTCAAACTGTCTGTAAAAGCCCAGGTTCTCCTCTTACCCTTGTGCATACCCAGACACCAGGAAGACAAATGTCTTAATGGATAGTGGCTCCATTGTGTGAATACTGTCAGTATCATATAAATGTGACACAGATATAGCAAATTAGCTGTATGTTACTTGCATCAGAACTGCTTCAGCTCTTTGTGTGGAATGGAAAAGGTAGAAGTGAAAGATCTCTGAAGCAGCATTAGTCTTCTCCTTTTTTAAACAGTGTTCTGAGAAACTGCACCAAGTTTTAAATTCAGGCTATTTTTTTTATTTTTATTTTTTTTTTCCAAAGTAACGTAAGAGCTAATGTTCATAATCACCTGAGCACTTGGAAATTGGTACTTTGGCGAAATCTTCCTTAGAGAATTCTATTAGCAACCTTGTCTGAACACATACATAAATGAAAATTCCTTGTGCATATCGCTCTGTGCTTCTGTCTCTGTCACTATTGCCCTACCTCCAGAATCCAGAATCATAAAATAGCATATTTCATGACTTAATATACAAATTAGTTTAAAGGATTTTTTGTAAATAGGCTTGCTTTTTGAGACTCAAATGTATTGAGTTAATTTTTAAAGAATCTTCACAGATTCAAAAAATGGATGTATTTAGTCTAGTGAATTAGAAAATTTTTACTGTGACTGCCTTTCACTTCCAGACATTTGCAACATAGTACAGTCATTGCTAAGGATAATACTTCTGTTGTCACTCAAGAAGCACTGCAAGAAGCACTGCAAGTGAAAAATGATGTTTTGAAATGGTAGAAAAATAAACATTTTAAATTTTATTTTTGACAGGATGCATTTCCCAGTTCTGGGTCATTCACTTTTATTTCCATGAGAACATATGAATGATTAGAAGATATCCAATAAGTTCCAAAACTTACAGCAGATTGGAATCTGTGCATTTCTCATTTCTCCCAGGCTGTGGAAGTAACAAGTGTTATGGAAAAAGTTCCTTTTTTTTTTTTTTTTTTTTTTTTTTTTAAGGGACTTGTGCACAAGGCATGTGCCAATATCTGGTTGTGTGTAATCCAAAATAACAACATTGGAAATTAAATATAAGCAATATATATATATTTTTTTCCCACAAATAATCAAATAACAAATACATGTGCTCTGTTTTTTGCAAACACTTGAACGTTCATTTCATAAGCTTGGGTTGGTTTTCTCCCTGCCCCCCCGTTCCTGGGAACATCTTTAAACAATGGTTTTCAACAAGTCACTTTTTTTTTCAAAATTTCAGCTGTAAGGTATCAAATTGCATCAGTCTGATTGCATGTGTGTTTTTCTATAATAAGTCAACACTGAATACATGAACAAATGACTAGGCTGCATGTTTAAAATCTAAGGGATAGAAATAAAATCCCACAATAAAAATTTCTCCAATAGTGATCAGTAAGCTCACAATAATGCCTCTAAAATACTAAATGCAGTTCAGTTTTCAGAGAAGCTCTATTGTGATGATGTAATTTATGTGAATTTTGCCAGAGGAGAACTTTGAACAAATATGTTGTAGATTAGTCCAGTGACTTTTTCAATATATGAGATTATCCACGTAAGTGTTTTTGGAAAAGGGCAGAACTTCACACAGCCTTTCTTCCCTTCCAAAATACTAGAGATGTTACACAAACAGTACTCTAACATGAGACTTTACTCAATCTTGTTCTAGTATAGCTTAACTCTGCATCATCTGCAGAAATGGTTGGTGACCTGGTACGGCACTTGGATGTGCACAAGTTGATTGGTCCGGATGGGATCCGCCCAAGGGTACTGAGAGAACTGGCAGAGGAGCTGGCCAAGCTGCTTTCCATTATTTATCAGCAGTCCTGGCTATTGGGGGAGGTCCCAGTTGACTGGCGGCTAGCAAATAATGACACCCATCTACAAGAAGGGCCGGAGGGCAGGCCCGGGGAACTATAGGCCTGTCAGTTTGACCTCAGTGCCAGGGAAGCTCATGGAGCAGATTATCTTGAGAGTCATCACACAGCACTTGCAGGGCAAGCAGGCGATCAGGCCCAGTCAGCAGGGGTTTATGAAAGGCAGGTCCTGCTTGACGAACCTGATCTCCTTCTATGACAAAGTGATGCGCTGGGTGGATGAGGGAAAGGCTGTGGATGTGGTCTACCTTGACTTCAGCAAGGCTTTTGACACCGTCTCCCACAGCATTCTCCTCAAGAAACTGGCTGCTCTTGGCTTGGACTGGCACACACTTTGTTGGGTTAGAAACTGGCTGGATAGCCAGGCCCAAAGAGTCGTGGTGAATGGAGTCAAATCCAGTTGGAGGCCGGTCACTAGTGGCGTTCCCCAGGGCTCTGTGCTGGGGCCGGTCCTCTTCAATATCTTCATCGATGATCTGGATGAGGGCATTGAGTGCACCCTCAGTAAGTTTGCAGATGACACCAAGTTAGGTGTGTGTGTCGATCTGCTTGAGGGTAGGAAGGCTCTGCAGGAGGATCTGGATAGGCTGCACCGATGGCTGAGGTCAACTGCATGAAGTTCAACAAGGCCAAGTGCTGGGTCCTGCACCTGGGGCGCAATAACCCCAAGCAGAGCTACAGGCTGGGAGATGAGTGGTTGGAGAGCTGCCAGGCAGAGAAGGACCTGGGAGTGATGGTTGATAGTCGGCTGAATATGAGCCAGCAGTGTGCTCAGGTGGCCAAGAAGGCCAACAGCATCCTGGCTTGCATAAGAAACAGTGTGACCAGCAGGGCTAGGGAGGTGATCGTCCCCCTGTACTCGGCTCTGGTGAGGCCGCACCTCGAATACTGTGTTCAGTTTTGGGCCCCTTGCTACAAGAAGGACATCGAGGTGCTTGAGCGAGTCCAGAGAAGGGCGACGAAGCTGGTAAGGGACCTGGAGAACAAGTCCAATGAGGAGCGGCTGAGGGAGCTGGGCTTGTTCAGCCTGGAGAAAAGAAGGCTCAGGGGTGACCTTATCGCTCTCTCCAGGTACCTCAAAGGAGGCTGTAGCGAGGTGGGGGTTGGTCTGTTCTCCCGTGTGCCTGGTGACAGGACGAGGGGGAATGGGCTAAAGTTGCACCGTGGGAGTTTTAGGTTGGATGTTAGGAAGAACTTCTTTACCGAAAGGGTTGTTAGACATTGGAACAGGCTGCCCAGGGAACTGGTGGAGTCACCATCCCTGGAGGTCTTTAAAAGACGTTTAGATGTAGAGCTTAGGGATATGGTTTAGTGGGGACTGTTAGTGTTAGGTTAGAGGTTGGACTTGGTGATCGTGAGGTCTCTTCCAACCTAGAAATTCTGTGATTCTGTGATTCTGTGATCTCTGACCCATAGCCGTCATTATATTGACTTAAGTCAATTTAACTCACTGAAATGAGTTAAAAGCATATATTTGGTGCATATTAGATGTCTGCATTTCTGATGTCTCAGACATAATATTTACAGAAATAGTGTGACACTGAGGAAATATAAGTCTGATTAAGAAAAACTATGTCTTTTCACATCATAAATGATAAATGATGGTAACCAAAATTTATGTATTCATGTTGAACCAACAATACCTGTATTTTGTTCCTTGTAATGGGTGGGAAAAGCTCCTTGACATTCCTTGTTTTTCCAGCTTCTCCACAGGAATCAGCAAGAGGCATCCTGTAAATGTATGACAGCATCAAAAGAGAAAAAGAGAGGGCTACAGGTTTCCCTCCCACTTTGTCACTACTTCTGCTGACTTCTTAGATAGTGGCTGAGGCCCGAAACTCATGGTGTGGCACATTGCTGAGGGAGCACACAGCATGCTTTAAAGGGGCACTGGGCAGTTGTGTTCCCCTCTGTTGAAAGGCATCATGAGTGATACAGACTGAATGAAAGAAAAATGTTTGTCTGAGAGATCACTGGTTTGGGCACATTTTTTGATAAATATAATTGCATATGGTTTAATTGTTGTCTTGCATATAGTTTAATTGTTGACTTTTAATGACAAGAGTCATGCCTATATTAAGAACCTGTGCTTGCAGGTTATTTCTAGGGTGTCACATGGACAGTCACTGGCCCAGCACACCCTTTATTCCACGTAGCCCCATGTCTTACCTGGAAATGACACCACTGTCTCAGGAGCTTCCTGTTAGAATAACAAAGTAGACTGGATGACTTTATGAAGAAGAAAAAGAGCTATTGAGTAAACTGGCTCTTACACTTCACAAAATGTAATATTGAATATTGCATTGAAAATGGGGAAAGCAGACTTCAGGCTGCTCAGGGAACTAGTCAGCAAGGTCCCCTGGGAAAATGCTTTTGAAGGCATTGGCATCCATCAGTGCTGGTCAGTCTTTTAGGAGGCACTGCCTCCTAAAAGCACAAGATGAGGCAATTCTAAAATATTGGAAGTCAGGCAGGCGGGGCAGAAGGCCAGCCTAGCTGACCAGGGATCTTCTACTGGAGCTTAGGTGAAAAAAGAAAGTGTACAGCTCCTGGAATTCATCCTACGGTGCTTAAAGAGCTGGCTGATGTCATCGCAGGACCTCTCTCAATTATTTTTCAATGATCTTGGGAATCTGGAGAGGTTGCAGTAGACTGGAAGCTGGCAAATGCTGTGCCAATTTTCAAGAAGGGTAAGAAAGAAGACCCTAGCAATTACAGGCCTGTCAGTCTCACGTGAGTGCCTGGTAAAATTATGGAGAAGATGATCCCTGAAGTTATTGAAGCACACATGGGGGACAATGCAGTCATTGGTCCCAGCCAATGGCTGTTAATGAGGATTAGGTCCTGCCTCACAAATTTGATTTCCTTTCATGATAAGATCACCCATCTAGATGATCAAGGGAAACCAGCTGCTGTGATCTTTTTGGAGTTCAGCAAAGCTTTTAACATGGTTTCCCATAGGATCCTACTGGACAAAATGTCCAGCACACAACTTAACAAAAACATCATACGATGGGTGAGCAATTGGTTGATGGGCAGAGTTCAAAGGGTTGTGGTAAATGGTGCCACATCTGGATGGCAGATGGTCACTAGTGGGGTCCCTCTAGGCTCCAGTCCTCTTCAATGTTTTTATAAATGATTTGGATGTAGGACTAGAAGGTGTTTTGAGCAAACACTGCACCAAGCCTGTATGAATTTAAGAAACATTTGTACTGTGCACTAGGTCACATGGTCTAAACTTTTGGGTAGAGCTGTGCGGTGCAAGGAGTTGGACTTGATAATCCTTATGGGTCCCTTCCAACTGGGAATATTCTATGATTCTATGAACTTGCTGATGACACCAAACTTGGAGGAGTTGTGGACTTGGATGAGGGTGAAAAGGCCATGCAGAGAGATCTGGACAGGTTGGAGAGCTGGGCGATCACCAACCACATGAAGTTTAACAGGGGCAAGTGTCAGGTCCTACACGTGGGACTGGGCAACCCTAGCTATACGTAATGACTGGGTGATGAAACTCTGGAAAGTAGCCCAGCAAAGAGGGATCTGGGGGTAGTGGCTGACAGCAAGTTGAATATAAGCCTGCAGTGTGCCCTGGCCTCCAGGAGGCCCAACTATATCCTGGGATGCATCAAGCACAGCATTGCTAGTCAGTCGAGGGAAGTGATTGTCCCGCTTTACTCTGCGCTGGTGCAGCCTCACCTCAAGTACTGTGTGCAGTTCTGGGCACCACAGTACAAAAAGGACATTAAATTGTTGGAGAGTGTCCAGAGGAGGGTGACAAAGATGGTGAAAGGCCTAGAGAGGAAGACATTTGAGGAGTGGCTGAGGTCATTGGGCCTGTTCAGCCTGGAGAAGAGGAGGCTGAGGGGGTCCTCATCACAGTCTACATCTTCCTTGTGAGGGGGAGTGGAGAGGCAGGTGACCTATTCTCTGTAATTACCAGTGATAGGACCTGCAGGAATGGTGTTGAGATGAAGCAGGGGAAGTTTAGGCTGGACATCAGGAAGAGGTTCTTCACCAAGAGGGTGGTAGGGCACTGGAACAGGCTCCTCAGTAAAGCAGTCACTGCACCAAGCCGGTCTGAATTTAAGAAGCAATTGGGCTGTGCACTTAGTCATATGGTCTAAACTTTTGGGTAGAGCTGTGCGGTGCAAGGAGTTGGACTTGATCCTTATGGGTCCCTTCCAACTTGGGATATTCTATGATTCTGTGATTCTATGGTTGTTTGATGATTGCATAGCTTCAAACTCCAGGGCTTCCCGAGCCATGGCAAGGGATGCCATGCTTCAAATAATAATAAAAATGGTAATGATAATCAGGACAATAATAAATTAACAGTACTCTCTGCAGAGACCATTTATTGGAGTTTTGAGACTTTTCTTATTTTAAAGCTGAAACAAAGCAAAGGTTAATTTATAGCGCATTTGTATTTTTCCTGTTCCAGCCCATACTCCACCAATTGTACTGCTCCACTGTGATTCAAGGGAAATTTTGCCACTAATTTAATGGAAACAGAATTGTTGACCTAGAACCTGTTCCTCTCTGGCATTACTCTAACAGCATTCATGTGAACACAGTGGCATGGATTCTGGTGTAAAACTGCAGTAACACTCTAGTGAAACAGGTCCTTAATCCCCTGCATCTGTGCAAATTGTATAGACTTCAGTGAACTGAACATTCAGACTTTGTATGCTCAGAAAGGAGAAAATATACCCAAAGTTCATTTGCATAAAAAATGTGATGGGAAAATAATTCTATGGGGATAAACATTGTTTGGTTTGTCATGAGACATACTTGACAATTACTGCTTTGTCCCTTTTGTGCTATTGCAATGCAGTTATAAGATTGTGCCATAAATCTGAATGACTGTTTTGCAAAGTTCGTATCTGCATTTGCTACCTTTAATATTAATAGGAGAATATCTTTAAAGTGAGCAAATTGAGAAAGTGGCTGAAACTATAGTTTATAAAAGAAGATTAGTGGGTTTAATATGCACTGGAGAGTAAAAGAAAAATCTTATTACTGTATGGAGAAATTACCTCATAAAGAAGCTAATACAGCAGGCTAGGGAGTAATTTTTAACAAGGTTTTTATGATGCGCAAGTGTAGCCAAGTTAATGAACTTATCTCTCTAGTTATTTTCAGATTGTAACAATGCATTTCTTTCCAGTTCCTGTGCTTTAAAAAGTAAAACACATTTAATCACTTACAATAAAACTAACTCATTAGTTTGATAAATCAAGTAAAATCCTATACTGTTCCTGTTGTGGCAGTGCTGCTTAGAAATGAGATCAGGTGAAAACATTAAGTATAGAACAGAGCAAACTACCAGGTTTATTCATTATTGGAATTAAAAGGTGTCACATTGACAGGGAATGTTCATTTTTGGAAAGACCTGCCCTGGTCTCAGTAACAGGACTTAGGAAATGAAAACTGAAATAGGGACTCAGGCCAAGGTTTTGTTTTAACAATTCCACTCTTTGCAAAATAGCCATGTGGTCTTTGACATTCATAAAACAGACATCTGAAGAATGTCACCTCCAACAGCAAAGAAACCACGGGGGGGAGTTGGTAAATACAGAATGTCCATCTGTCAGCACCTCAGCATGGCATGCGTAGGTATTGTTTAGGGGGACCATGTCCACATTTTTCTGCCCAAATGCAAAAGACAGACTGCTGAGTAAAACAGTTCAATCTTTATATTGATTAAAGAGTTGTACTGTCCTACCATGCAATGACTATACTTGAAATTAATTCAGCAACACTCAAGACAAGACTAAAGGTTGTTGGAGACTCACTGCAGGTTTTAATACAGATGTCCTAGAACAGAAATAATGTGGACATACCACAATAATCTGACACTACAATAGGGCATTTCATCAAGAGTTTATCAGAACCTTATCTAGACCACAGTCATGTAAGCCACAATCATGTTGAATGTTAGCATTATTCACCACTTCCATCATGTCATGGGATGGGACAACCTTCCCAGAAGTAGCCTAAGGGAGGAGAGGAGTGTGCTGAGAAAACAAGTTATTGAGTGATTGACTAATTGAGGCAAATGGACAGGATGGCTGGGTTTCTCCTTTACTGATGAGGATATTCCCCCATATGGACATGGAAGAAGTGTCTGCAAAGAGCAGCAGCAGGAAGCTTTCCACTATTGCAATGCTCTGTTTAAGTGGTGAGTAAGTCGCATACAGCTCAGGGCATTCAAGTGTCTACACATCCTTGTTGAAGGTCACAGATGTTTCCTGCACTGAACCAATTAATCTAAGAAAGCTTATGACTGGTAGGAAACTGGAACTGTAATTACCATAGTGTATTTACCCTGGGGTGGGCAAGTATCCATTTCCCAAGTCACATTTTTTAGTTTACACATTTTCAGTGAAACAGTGAATTAGCTGAAATGACTAATTTGCTGTCTAAGGCTCACTGGTGTCTTCTTCCTCAAATACTTCTGTGTTAAGGCAAATCTATATCCTGTAACAAGCACAGATTTGAGTCTGGCTAGAGATACAGAGGGAAGTCTATCCATCCGTCTGTCTATAAAACCTTTGAAGGGCCTTTTGAAAGAACGTCTTAAAGTGATTTTCCTGCTTTGTAGCTTTATGGCAGACTCATTTTGGGGACCAGGATAACCCAATATTTTTCCAAGTCCTCCTTTGAATCTTATCTGTCAACAGGTAATTTTGGCTTGAGGGAAAGCCTTCACAGCCTTTGCTCTTCTCCTCAAAAATATTTTGTAGCTCTGAGAAAATTCTGTGGACTGGTAAAAATGTTATAGCTAAAAATATTTACAGTTAAAGGAATTCTATTTCTATCTTTCTGATTCTGAGATAAACTTTTCTCCATCCCTATTCATCTTTAATTTAAGCATTTTGATGCTGTATATTTAATCTTCAGAGCTGATGATGGCTATCTAGTGTAGGTGACCCTGAGTTTAAATGCAAATTCAAATTGTTCCTGAGCTCCACCAAATTCAGGCCCCCTCAGTCACTAAAGTTGCTGTGACCTTGACTCTGGTACTAGAACTGACTTCTCTGGGTGACCAACAACATAATTACTGGATGTCCCTGAAGTGTAGGCTCATATCAAAATGACGTGATTAAATCTGACTTCTAGAGGATTAAATCACCGACTTTTAGAGGAACAGCTTCTTGGATAAGAATTGACTGGAAATTGAAGTAAGCAGGTGAAGGAGGATAATGGGAAGAGGTTTGCTTTTTTGTTCACTAAGTCTTTGACTGTTAGACAATCTTAACATCCCAGGTTTGTCTCCCTATTAGTGATTTTGAATTGGTCTTTCAATGAAAATATTACACAAGGATGAGAACCTACCAGAACATTTGTTTCTCTGTAACACATCTGTTCCCTCTATTTCAGCTTGACAAAGACTGGCCATTGAAACATTTTCTGCTGAGTTAAAAAAGGAAATAAATTGTCAGTGATTTTTTCTGCAAATTAAAAAGTAATAATAATCAGACACTGTAGATGCTCAAGATTTGGAGGCCACTGATTAGCTAAAATGGATGTACAAAAACACAGCCAGGATCTCAGACAGCTCCTTTCATGAATCCTTGTTCTTTATGTTTGATTGCAAGAATAAATCAGTATGTTGCAGTAAGTATGTACAAAATAAATTTTCTTGGTTTTCAAGAGCAAATCACCTAAACAAATGTATTATTTATTATATTTATTTTATTTGTTATTATATGCATTTATTCTGCTCTCCATAAAATAACATTATTTTTTTAACATAAAATATAAGCATCTGCAGCAGTGAGAAGGTAGGAGGTACTGATCATCTGTGATTAGATAAACTCTCTGTCAGATGATGAATGTCATACTTATTTGTAACACTGAAACTTTACTGAAGAATTTCATCTGTTTCTCAATATATCTTATTGGAAAACAATGAAAAGGCAACATTGTGTCTGTAAAGACAAGAAACACACGAAGAGAATAGGCCAACTTCTGATCTCAGTAACTTTATGTAAATCTAATGTAATTACAGTTCAAACAAGTTCCTCAAGATTTATGTCACTCCTTCCTCTTTAAATCAGAACAACATTTGGGGAAGATGCAATCAGTCTAACACAGTATTTGTTACACACCCAGGAACAAATATTTTGATAGACCACAACTTCACTATAGCATTTTCTTTTTCCTACATTAGTTATTGAAGTAATAACTCCTTCTTTAGACTGTATAGACTAATTAGTCGAGACACAATTTTAAGAGAAACTTTAACAACTCAGTTCCTAAAGCAGCCATTCACTTTTACTTCCCACAAAGAAATGCTGTATAATAAGCTCAGGTAGAAATCGTACTTGAAGTATTATAAAAGCATGTTTTTTCTCTAAAGTTTAATGGACTGAACTTGGACACAGACTTTGAAAAGCAGTCTTGTCTGGACTGTCTCAAAATCTATGTTCCAGAAAACAGGAATGCACAATTAACTTCCCAATTAAAAATAAAACAAAACAAAATATCTAGATAAATAAATAAAGCATAAGTGATTTACCTTTATTTTGATTTTTTTTTTAAAAAAAGGCAAGTTAAATCTGAGAGATCAGGAAAGCCTATTCCCATCATTATTTAACCTGAACTTTTGCCTGTCCATGTTCAGATTCAGATATTGGTTTTCCAGACACTAACTGTCAAGCATCATGGGAAAAATGACAGACTTTTTCCACCAAAGTTTGCTCATGTTCTGAGAAGTGATTACATCTGCTGGGCTTGCTTCATTTTTGCATATGTTTTGCACAAATAACTCAGCTTCATTGGCTGAAACCTTCTCAGGAAATGAAATTCAAAGAGCTATATTAAAAGCTGTCATCAAAAATGTCAGGTCTCAATTCACAGCATGGGTATGTTGACTTGTCTGTGCTCCCAGTGCGCACTGGCATGGAAGGGGGAAGTTGTTTGTGGAGTAGATGGATGGTATGTGGGCTCACATGGTGCAAGGAGAGCTGATGCCAGGCAACTTCACTGACCACTCAACTCAAAACAGCATCATTCAGTTTGAAACATCAATGACCAAGACATTACAAAGAAAACCACTAAATGTTAAGATTTATTGTGTGTCCCACCTAAACTTGTATTCACTCCCAGCATAGTGATTCAAGGTGGTTGGTGTTGGAGGGGGGTTACTAACAAGACACTTCCAAGCAACAGTTGGAAGTACCACTCATACTTGCCAATTAGCCATCTGTCATCTTGACTGATCACTTTGTGATAATGAAATACTAGTAATTATTTTTTTGATATTTCTGATAGGAGAACCTGCTCAGGTTGTTACCTTACAAGCAAATGAGAGAGACAGTAGCACATATTGGAAGAATGCCATGAAAATTATATTTTATATCACACAATGTACTTCTGGAGTCCATTGTGTAGCAGGAAGAACTGAGCTCATAGATTCAGATAGCGAGCTCTAGATCTAATATTATCAGGAAAAAGACTGCCAGCGGAAGGAATGTGTTGTGTCAACACAGTGCCCAGGATAAGGCTCTCAGAAACCAAATTTGGAGCAAAGATAAAAAACTTTCGACATTGACTATTATATAAAAATGAACATAAACCAGGGGATAAAAGTATACATTCAAGAGAGAAGAACAGAGCAAACTTGAATTCAACCATTGTTAAAATGTAAAAGAACCTTCGATACAGAATAAATCTAGCATGAGACTCTGAGAAAGAAAACAGTGAATTGCAGAAAGTCAGAAACAAAATAATAACAGGCAGTTACAGCTCTGAAATCCCACTTCATGGACAGCAAAGGGTAGCTTGCATATGGGAGACCTGTAAAGGACAGCTGGCCATGAAAAAATAAAACCATTTCATGGAAACTGTGCATCCATAGTAATGCAACATAAGGCAAAAAACATATTGTTCCAAGCAGGAGTAAGCATTGCATGGCCCAGCACACACTCTCCCTGGGTATCTGGAGCTCTCCTAGGGTGGTGGTACTTTAGCCAGCAGGCTCTGACAGATGCTGTGGGGGGATGGGGGAGATGCTTTAGTGAAATCTGATTCTTTATCTTGTTCTCCAGCTTTTCCTGATAAAACCAGCTTGGATGCAACGGACAGCTGAGTGCTCTTGCCCCTGCCAGTAGGACCATGGCCAGGGCTCATCTCACTTCGGGGCGACCATCTGCTGCCACTTAACAGCACAGGAAACCACCACTGAACAAAAACATCCACTCCTCAGCAACCTACCTCTTGCAACAAGACGGAGGGGCAAGGGAAATGCTGCTACAACAAATATGATTTACAATGAAGGGAGTACAGCAAATGCTCTAGGTAAGGTTATAGGGTAGCTTTTCCTTGGATGCCACCAATAGGTGCAAGGACATTATTCTGGGGCTTAATAAAGCCCAGGCAAATGAAGGGGAGCAAACAGCAACAGGGGTGGTGGAAGGATGGAGGGAAGGAATACGGCCTTCTCCATCTGCATAGAAACCCCTCTGCTCTGATTAGATTTGATGTTGAGAGAGACTAAGCCTGGGGTAGCAGCAGGCAGGGTGAAGCCTTTCAACTGTGTCACTCCTCAATGATGCAGGATTTCCTGGTGATCGTCTGTGTGCTCTTTGTGGTATTTTGGTGTTTCTGTCAGTCCATGTACAAATTCACATGCCATATTTCACCACTGCCTGAATAAGGAATAGTGAACACATACTGTGAACTTCACTCATCCAGAGATTTGCATGATTATATACCTACTCACCATGAACTTGTATTCAGCATCTTTTTCTCGCTTTTTTTTCAAAAGGAAATTTGAAATCTTTATTTTGAATCAAGATCATGGGAAAAAAAAAAAAGCTTTTTTTTTTTAGAAAAGGATTTTAAGAGAATAAAAGAGTATAACATTTGGTTTACAAACAAACAAAACAAATAAAACAACAATGCAAAACTATTTAAACATGATTTTCCTTTCTTCAAGAAAAAAACTGGTCAAAATTATCCCAAATTTATCCCACCGAAGAAATATATGGTTATGAAGTTGCCAGCAGTATGGCCATGCCCATTTATTGTGTTTTATCTTGACAATCAATCAGAGAGAAAACCAAAAGCTTTACAGTGGAAAATTATTAAAGCATATAGAACTTCCAAAGACAGTGGTAAAAGGATGCAGATGCACACCCGGAACAGAGGGGACCATGGGATCACTATTACTATACCACTTATAGTGCCTGCTACCATCAGTATTCATCCAGCAAAACTACTCCTTCTGGAGGATGGCTGGAGAAGGTGAAATTTCTGGGAAGCAGGCTGGTAGCATTGTGGAGGATGCCCATTTAGAAATGAGTTCTTCTGAGTGGCAAAATTAATTGAGTGATCTTGGCTAACAAAGAATTTTCAGAAGTAGCTTTCAAGTATTCTGGAGTGCCATTTAGCTCAGGTTTGGTTTTATGACTTTCTTCTAACATAATTTTCTGTCTGTCCTCTGAGATGATTCCAAGGCTTGATGTGCCCTCAAAACTTTCACATACGTATTCCACTGAGCAGGTCTTTGTGATGGGTGCCTGAAGTATTGGACAGAAAAGAAAACACCTGAAGTGAATGGTTTACTTTTGTCTTTCTAGCAGAAACAGCATAATAGGAAGTCATGGTCTTTGTTTACCAGGTGTTTATTACCTGTGAAGCCATGGAATCTGTTCTGCTTTTTGATTGCTTCTTCTTAATTTTACGGAACTGTGAGGCTAGAAGCACTCTATGCAAAAGGAGGATGCTTGCCCTGGGACAGAAAAGCTGACAGCAAAGTTCTAGGAACAGTAAAAATCTCTTGACCTGAAGTTTATATTTTGTTATTACATTTTCAGCTCTTGCTGAAGACAGTCCTCCCCACCCCTTCTCCCCTCCAGAAAAGGATATGAGTTTGAAGTACAAAACTGCTGTGCATTTGCTGTTCAGAGCAGGGTAGGAGCTCCACCTGCTCACAGCCTTGCTCTGTTAAAAGCTACTAATCCTCATAAAACTGACCTTTCTGCTTTTTTTTTTTTCCATCTCTAATTTCCTGCATTCCTCACACTCTATTCTCTCTTTGTTGAGAAACTCATCTTGTTCTCTTTTGAACATACTGATTCATAAACATATGTTCTAAGTTACCTCTCTTGTCTTTAGTAACATATTCCACATGCTTACATGCCATTTTATGAAATAGTTTTCTTTAACCTTTTTATTTGCTTCCATTGTCTAATGTTCAAAATATATTATTTTCTTTCACAATTTTTTCTTTTTTTTTTTCTTCTTCTTCTTTATAAATATATTGTACAGCTAAACAATGATGATTTTAATCAAAATCAAAACCATGGAAGGCCTAATCCTTCTTTGACACATGAGGTCTAATTCTGTCCTCAATTACATTTGTGTAACACCAAGGGAGTAGAAAAAGCTCTCCATTTTCACAGGATTTTAATTTTTGCAAATCACCTTTATAGGGCTAAATCTTGACTTACAAGGTATCCAGGGGGACCAGAGAGATGTAGTAGAAGTCACTCAGAAATTTATTTCTGAAGTGAAAAGTCTAAAAATCGTGTTCTGCTGCTTTTTTGATACTGTCTTTATTTGTGTGTGTGAACATGTGTATCCTTAGATATATATCCTTAGATATATCTTAGATATATCCTTGTGTATCCTTAGATATATCTAAGGATAGCCATGCAAGCTGAATATCCCAAACCCAAAGCCTCCTGCAGCTGAATTCTTGTTGTCTTTTTTCATTAGTAAGTTATTCAACTTTAATAATAAATGCACTTGGAATTGCAACAAGCAGAAAAATATACAATATAAGATTCCATAAAAACTTCATTAAAAAAGAAACAAAATCAATTCAGTTTTTAAAATTTCCACACAGATATCCTGCCGGGGTGTTTGTGTGGCTTGGGGGGTGGGAAGGAGGGGGAAAAGCAAAGAGAGAACAGAAAAAGGCCATTCTCTATTCTAAGTATTAACAGAAGACAGCAGAGTTGCATGAGTGTCACTGAAGGTGTAATCTGGCATATTTCTAGTCTTGGTAATACAGGAGTTAAAGGATGCAATTGACACTGCAAAGAGAGATACTCCAAAACTCCAAGGGCTAAGCACCTTAGAAGACTCAAGGACCAATAGATAATTAACTTTTTTCGTTAAGATTCAGTTAACTGTTTTGCTTAACTTTGCTGAGGTAGGTAGTCTAGTGCCTTTATAGCCTGCTGTCTGCATACTCCAGTAACAGGGACACTAATACTCTAAACTGGTACGGTTGTCAAAAGGAACACTCAGAAAAATTGCACAGCAGTAATTGTGTATTAAATGGCAATGGATGTAACACATAAATTCCTGCTAAGGAACACGTAGGTTGCAACTTATGCTTCCATTTATACAAATCCTATGTGAAACCAGTCTGAAATCCAATTAAATGAGTATCTGATAAGAGAATGAAGCTATTAAATGCATAAAAATCTGCCAAAATATAATGATTGCCTCACCAGTGAAATAAAATGTGCCGAAAGGATAAACATGTGGCAACCAATTCATGGCATGTATTGAGCATGTTGTGGAACCCTCTCAAATGAATATGTGACAAAGGAATAAACATGAAAGAAATACACTGATTGTACACTAAGGCTGTGCATTTCAGAGAGATTCACCCTATTATCTTCCTTATTCATGTGGATAACAGGCTTATATATGTCTTCAAAAATAAATCTTTCTATCCCACTGCAACAATTCTAAGCATAGTGATAAATAGAAAGTATGAAAATGCTAATGTATAAGAGCTGGTGGAATTTTAAAGGATCAGGACTGAGCCAAATTTTTAGATGAGATTGCTTGACATGGAAAAAGCCTCACTGAAGGAAAAAAATGAACACAATAATCGGTGTATTGCATAGTCCAATAATTTGACTCTGAGATTTATGAAAATCCATATCAGAGGTTTTATCCCTGTTGTACAGCTTACATGGTTTGGCATCCTTTGCAACTTACAGTTCATGAGCAACAAAAATATATCAGATTTACAGGGTTTATTTCATGCTTTATTGTAACAAATTTTAAAGTGACAATTGAAGCATCAGCTGGAAAAATATACTCTTTGTCACTCAAGTACAATATATGAAAAAATAGTATTATCAATTTTTGTTTTTAATAGAGATGCTATTTTTCTTACAATTAAGATGAAATGGATCAGTCATCTAATATTGTCATCTGTTGAGTGGTATAAGAAGCAACTATGTAAAAATTGTCTGCACCAATATCTGCATCTCTATATAAAGGTAGCCTCCTAACCTGCAAACCAGGACAATTTGTTTCACATACTTGATTTCATATGAGGAAAAGGCATTTTTTTTTCCTTTAATGAGCTATACTTTCAGGGAGAATTGCTACATATCACCAAGATGGCTAGATGTCTTTGTAGCTTGGTACTTTTTTTTTCCAAATGACAGAAAGTAGGAGAATATTTATACCTGAAATGCCCTTGCTCTCTTTTCCTGTAAAAGTAGCTTATATGTTTTGAAAATAGCAGATGGATTTCCCTGAAGTATTTGGAAGTAGCAGCAACTCAAATAGCTGCCTATTTATTACTAGAGAAAAGGATTTAAGTGTCTGGTATGCAGAGCAGACTTCTGGTGGGGTGGGACTTCTAGATATAAGTGAGTTTTTAGCAAATGTCCTTAGAATAGAGCAGGAGGTTTCTCAGAAAGGCTGGATTGCTCAGAAGTTTTCTGTGTCATTCATATACATTTTCAGCTACATTCTCTGTATTAAGGTTTTTGTACCTATCCAAACATAAGTCATATTTTATCAAGGACATCTGTGTATTTTAAAAAATCCATTACTGTTGAAGTGGTTACATGATAAGCCCAGGAACTGTATTTTTACTGCCTATATTTCTAATCAGATTCATTTTCTATCTAGGCAAAGAAAATAGCATTTTCTTTGTGCTTGTTCAGCATAAGTTCCTCTCCCTTGACTCATGCTGTAGACTCACCATTCTCACAGATTGCAGCAGCATTCATCACTTTCCTTTATTCCAGAGAATGTTCATCTCACCTGATCATACCTCTAATGTACCACTGCTTCATGGGGAACATGAAATCCCTGGGACTCCATAAAACTTAATCACAAAGTCCCATTTCAGGGCTGAGAGTATCCTTCAGTAAATTCTGATATTCTGACAAAACAAATGAAATCTGAAATTTTCCTTCTTTCATCTTCTCACAGTGTTCATTTCATAGCCCAGTCACACACATATATTAAACAAATTCTCTTCTTGCCTGTATCACTAGAGAAACTATGTCTAATAATCTTGGTCTTGCTATTCCTGCTTATTCCTTTAAATAACAAAGCCAATCAATTGCTTCTAACTGGTTCTTTCTGCTGAGAAGAGGCCCCAGACTGAGAAATGTGGTAATCCAGAGTTGCTCTGTGAAGGACTGGCAAGGCTGCACAGAAAGGTTTGGAAAGCATCTGCTCTCGCACTATGCTTGGCTTCAGTTAATATTCTCACTATTAGTCCTTCGGCTAATAGAGAACCAAAAATAAGTAACACTCTACACAGAAAACAAACAAGAAACAAGCATTTTTTTTTTTTTTTTTTTTTTTTTTTCCCTCCTGTCTGATCATATCAGAAAATCTGGCTTGATTTTTATTACAACATCCTAGTCTGCATCCTTTCAGGTCTAGAAAATCTGCTATCATTAGGCTTAGGGTAGGACTTGCTTCATCTCTTTGACCAAGTTGGGAAGTTTGTTTAATGTAAAAGCTGTAGGATCTGCTCCTGAAGAGAGCAGAAGCTCCTGATGCTATTGACAGTGGAAAAAAGGAGAAAAACAAAAAAAACAACATTCAGTCTGGAAGGTAGAAAATTGGTAACTCCTTTGAATTTATAAGGGTTTTTAGTTTTAATTAAAATAATTTCAGACAGGGTAATGGGTAATGTACAGTGCTTTTATACCAGTATAGACCTATCCCTCAAGCTTGTCACCATATGACTTGTGTATGGCTGGATGAAAGCAGCCCAGTTTTGGGTCTGCAATACTTTAGGAATGGCTTTGACTAGTGTTTAAATTGGTTTGAGCTGTTGCTAGTCCCACAGATTGGCATGTTGTGTCATAAGACAGATGTTCACTGTGATCTGAATGAAAGATAATACAGAAAATCAGTCTCAGGAAGATGCAGAAATGTGAGTTTATAAATTGGGATTCCTTTCTTAACATAGAACCTAGGTATATTTTGAAAAGAAGCATAGTAAATGGGAGGCATGAGGAATTGCTGGGGGATTCTTCCCTTTCACCTGTCTTCTCCCAGCCCGTGACTTTGCTCTCCAGAGACCTTTATTTCAGAGCTGAGACTAATGAAAGTGAGCTATTTCAGAGCTGAAACTAATGAAAGTGAGCTCTGCCCAGCCCATCTAAGCTGTCCATCAGGCAAAGAGAGGGAGGAATTGCCTCCATAACAGGAACACAGAAGTACTCCTGCTCGGAAACATAGATGCCAGCTCCCCAACCAGGTGCAACATAATACTCCCTTGACTGATAAAAACTATGGCTTTTCCTGCCAGGTGGGCTTGCAGACGGGTTCTGCATAAATTGAAAGAATCATGGACTCCCATGCAGCTTGTGAAGGCTGTCATTGGTGCTGCAAAATCCACCAAATGCAGAACTTTCTGGTAAACTTGCCTGTTAGCTGCCTTGGGTTTGCCTAGAAGCAAGTAGAATCTAGGCAATGTGATCCAGCAGAGCACCATGGCAGGGTCATCAGGATAAGAAGTGTACAGATAGCACAAATTAGTGGTGATATTTATATTCTCACTGCTGACTGTGACACATACAAATAGTTGGTAACAGCTATGGATTACTTCTCAAAAATGGACTAAAGATAAACCCCTACAGAATAAACTAGCCCAAAGTGTTGAAGGTCTTTGATTGAATTCATCAGACATTCATGTGTATCTGCACAAATCAATGATCAAGGCAGGGAATTTGTCAATCAGATATGTGAGGAAATACATTAACAGGTGACAAGACAACAATTTGCCAGGGCACATAACCCTAGAGCCAGCAAACTTGTGAAATGGCAGAATTGAACTGTGAAAGACAAATCACTGAAGGTGGAGAGAGTGTCTTCATCATGTCTTGCAAAGTTCAGTGAATTTTTTATTGTTATCCTCTTCTACATTAAAAATATGAGCAAGTTGTTCATATACATTACAAATTATGTTATAGCTTCACTTTAATAGCAAGATAACAATTGTGTGCCATCTACATATTTTGCATTTTATTGCTCTTGAATAATTCATCTTATGTAACATAACATGCTTGACAGAAGTTCCGCAAAATTTAAGAAAATGGAAGGTGAGCTGTAATACAATACAAAATACCAAATAATATTGAGTCATTTAGGTGAAGAAAAGGAAATGAAGTAGGAAGTAAGAAGAATGAAGGGAAGAGAGAAAATGAACTGATTACTGTGAGGCATTAAATGAAAGTGTATAATAGAAAGTGACATCCTGCAAAAAAGGGAATGGTTGGCTCGCATATCATACATGAGATGGTTTTAATGATGACTAAACTGGATATACTGCAAAAGAGTAATTGTTATGGAAGAACACATTTCAAGGAACAATTGCAGGATACTGAATCAGTTATCAAACCCTTAGAAAAATTGAGCCATGACTGAGCAGACTGGAAGTTTTCAAAAGAACTATTATCTCTGAGAGCTCTTAAAATTGTTCCATTTCACATCAGTATAGCTGCAAACAATAGTCTGCCAGTAGGGTTTTATCAACTTTTCTACATTCCAAGCACCTTAATTTGTCTTGCTAATTTTGGCATAAAAACACTCAGACAATGACATTAAAATGTTCTTTGTAGAACCAAAATTTGATCTCATTTCACATCTGGGCAAACTAAGTTGAAAACACACACACATGTAAAATTTCTGATTATCTAAGTTACTAGAACTGTCAGACTGGAAACAGAATATAGTTAACTGGTTTCAGTTTCTTCTCAAATGCAAAACATGAGCCAGGTTTGAGAAGATTTTGGTCCTATTAAAGTAATCCTGAATGCCCCATGCACAAAAGTCAAGTTTAGATTAGAAGTGACCTGTCTCAGAAGAGCATGAAGGGTTTTATAGTAGTATCTGAAACAACATAAATCTCAGTAATTTAGGAGAGAACAACAATGATAGGTTTGTTATTTCCTTTGATTTCATCTCCCACCCAATTGTAATCGTCACGTTACACCACAGGAGAGATCTAGCCAGAGGCAAGTCATAAGCAAAATGCCTGGATGTTCCCTAGCTCAAAGCTGGCAGAAAACTAAGCACAAAGTGCAAAACTAAGCACTAAGCACACTGGAGAAAATCTCCTCTTTGGAGTTTCATGACTTGTGGGTTACTTCCTTTTGCATTTGTGGTCACACATGTCCCCTGGCAACGGTGAGAATGACTTACCATGTAGTAGCATTAGGAAGGGATTGGTTACAGCTTTTTTCTTATGTCATTTAACAGCTAAAAATGAAGAACAGGGCATTGGCACATATGCATGAATCAGAGAGTCTGGGAAACTATTTTGATTGGTAGGGGAAAATACAGGGATGTTGGATACCGCTGAATTATGATAACTGATGGCAAATCTGACATCTAAGTGCCATTCACAATACATTGATACATAACCCCATGTTTAGAGATACTCTCCCTCCCTCCCCCACCCCCCAAAACAATCTGAATAATGAATCAAATGGTCTCAGGAGTAATTGGATCTTTTACTGTGTAATTAGCAATTTTTCCCCTTGCATTATAATTTAAAGTACTGTGGTTGAATTGAGCAACTCCTGTAATGAGTCATTAGATTGAGGCTTTTAAGGAAGTTATTTCTGAAGGTCTGTGGAGGCTAAAATATGTCTAAATTAAAAGAATGACAGGCTGCAATCACAGCTGTAAAATAAAGGTGCTCAGTAAGCAGTCCTATTACAATCAGAAAGAAAAAGAAGCAAATCTCTGTCTTGTGCATGGAAACAGAGGAAATGATGAATACCTTAGGTAACTCATTCTGTGCAAAATCAATCTTTCACTGTCAATTTTAAATGAACTAATTTGTTCACAAATCTGCTCAGTCAGTTTGGAAGCATACTCAGTTCATCCACATTAGCAAATCCTTTAATCTTGACTAGTCCACTGAGTAAGAAATTCAGAAATGTGTTAATATGACTGGACATATGTAGTAGGATAAGAACTGATTCTTTTAATTAGTGTCTATTCAAGTTATAGTTCCTTCTTTTACTGAACTGTTGACCCACTGATATATAAAGAGATTACTATTATGACTAAAATACCTTCCAAAGTTATATTTAACTCTTTCTTTATTGGTCAGAGTCAGATAAAAAAATAAGCTTTGAATTATCCAAAAAAAAAAAAAAAAAAACCACAACGTAAGCTAATTGAAGGTTTCTTTCAGATATGTTCCCATTGATTCTACAGATTCAAACTGATATTTGAAATTAAAAAAAAAATAAATTCCCTCCACCAAAATTCAGTCTTGACCACAGACCAAAAAAAGAAAAAAATATAATCATAATAAAAAAAAGATGGGGGGAAGAGGGAGAAGGGTGGAAGAACAGATAGGAATGACTCCTGTTCATTTCATTCCTACTTTACTCACACAGACTGAGGCCTAAATAAGTTAAACTCTGGAAAACATCTGTGTATGAAATAAGAATAAACTCACTGTAGTTTGCAAACAAACAAGATTATGTTAGCTCTTGCTCACCCACAGAGAGACAAACACTAGAAACAATCCCAAATAACACTGCTTTTTACAATGGGAAGCAGTGTTATAATGGTCCCAGCATGGTCCTTGGAACAAAAAATGAGATGAGTGTATAGTCCGGTCACTCATATTTTCTTGTTACTCTTCACCTTACATAGCATAAAAGCCTCTGCAGCAGGGTGGTCTTGGGCAGCTTTGGTGTCTTAATGCTGAACAGCTACGTCCTGTCTGGAGAGCAAATGCAGCATTAGCATTACCAATACAGATCTAAACTACAAGTATTTAAATGATCTTTATTAATTTCAGAAATACTTAGAGCAACAGAAATAGAAAAATGCTTTAGCACCCCACCTTTGTGGACAATCAGTTCTACTCACTTTTGAGACTGAAGCCATAGAGTTGCACTTTTAAGATTTGCAGTAACTTTTTAAAATATAGAAGCAATAAAGAGCAATGTGCTAAATAAAATGTAGGAAAATACAGTGTACTAAAGCCTTCTTACTGTAAACCAGCAAGCCAGACCCTTCTGCTTTTTCTGAGCCCTGTTAATCTTTTTACCACTGTCTTTGGTACAGCTATTGGCCCACTGTGGTATGGTCTTGACCTGGGGTCTTGCACATACCTGTGCCTTGCAGTAGCACTTGTTTGCTAGCTACAGTCGATCAGCAATGAAGCATAGATAAGAAAGAGGACGGATAATTTGCATTTAAACTTTCTGCTTCTCATCTTCCATCAAATTTTCACCTGAAGGCAGTTCTCAGACAATGTACAATAGGAAGAATATTGCTGTCATATGAGTCCTGTATTTGTGGATTTTTTGGGGTGTCCATTTGTATCGTTTCAAGCCATGTCTTTCCTCAGTTTTCAATGCAGCAGTTTTTTTGCTTACCTTCTTTTTCAGTAGGCTGAGCCATGAGGGCCTGACTAGTGGGAACCAGCAGATTCCTGTCACAGAAGGCAGCAAATTAATGGTGGCTTTCCCCAGTCTGCTTTCTTAGTGCATTAAGACTGGCCTTTGCCATTTGAGCTGTTGATGTGTATGAGTGCTGAGAGTTGTTTTTTTTTTTTTTTTTTTTTTTTTTTTTTTTTTTTTAACTGGGTATGTAACCAGTCCAAGAGGGATTAGGATAGCAGTTAACACCACAACCAGACATCTCACGGGTTCGTTCTCTCATTTTAGCATAATGGTGGCCACTGCAGTTCCCCCAGTAGTTGCTTAAAGATTTGGCCCAAAATGTCTCTATAAGCATTCTTTGTCTGTCCATGATTTAACCTTTTTCCTCTTATCTGGCCTCAGCAGCAGCCATTTTTTTGCACTTTGGCTCTCTAATTTCTATCTGAATCCCTTTTAGGTGCTCTTGTGGAGATCTCCAATACCTGACCAGTCTAGTGAAAAAGCCCAGGTCCTTGACAAACAAGATTATGGCAAAGTGCACATCAACAGAAGAGCTTTGGATTGTCAACTGCCACAAACATTTATATTAATGGTGATTATTTTTTTTTCTTTTCCCTGCACATCTTCTTCAGCAACCAGTTTTGATAGGTTTGTAGCAGGGATCCATTATGTGCCCAGAGTGTATTAAGAACCAGTCAGAGTATGCACAACTCCGACTGTGTAAATATTCATGTGAATCCCACTGGTTTGAATGGGAGTTATGGGCTGTGCAGTGGATTTTCTGTTTCCTAATGAAAGCACTGTAGAAAATCTTCCATTCACATTGAGACTTCCCAGAGGATGTACCTGATTCTGCAAATAGTTCTATGAAATGATTAGCCTTTGCAAATGCCAAGATACTTACTGATATCTATATTTTTGTCAGATATATCTCTGCCTCCCTCTATGCAATTCTCTCTATGTATTTACATATAAGCTAATTTGGCATGATCTTGATGGAGGACAGGACAGTGGCTTGGTTTGGCTCATTTCAGAAACTAATGATGACTGCCTTAGAAATGAATATAATAATAATGTCAGCCAGCACGTTTAGATAATTGATCAAATTTCCATTTTAATTAGAAAACATGTACCCAAAATGGGTGGGATCACAAGATTCTATCAGTTCGGTTTTTCTTAATCCTCTAGGGTGAATGACAAAATGAAGTGGCTGGCCTTTTACTAACTCTGAATTCAAGACATTGCCTTGACCACTGCTTGTTCAATTTATCTAGGAATGTCTATTGTGCTGTATGCTCTCTGACTATCTGAAAATACCTTTTAATTTCCTGAATACCTATATGTATACAACGAATATTAATAAAGAGCTGATTAGCATCTCTTCTGCCAGCATACAACAATATTTTATCAGAGACAGATTGTATCTGCAACTGCATATTTAAAGTCTATATTGGAAAGGCACATGAGTTTGACTGAGTATGGACATTCTTCCACTAAAATTTTAGTTTTCTTGTCTGTAAGTAAATTCTGCTAGTCTGGAAAATAAAACTTAAAAAGCCAATTTTTTGTTTGTTTGTTTGTTTTTTGTTTCCTTCTTCTCCAGTAAAACTGTCTTTTTCTTATATTCAGATACTCTAGCCATCAGAGCCATCAGTATTGCTGGTGCTGTACTGGGCTAAAATCTAACAGCCAATATGAGTCACTGATATGATATGGAAGGAATCCTCCCAAAAAGAAGCTGCTGACCTGAAGGTTCAGCCCAAACTTTGCAGCCTTTGCATGGGGTGAAGACAATTGAGCAAGTTAGTAGTCTGCCACCTGCTAAAACTGATGCTGCAGCCTGCTCACAGGACAGCTGCCAAGGAATCCAGCCCCATATCACCTGCAGAATGACCCAAGCTCTGCATCTCTCCATGCCTTTCTGTCCAGGGAAATACCCCTTGCTGTAAGCACCTGGAAACCATGACATATTTTGAGGAAGGAAGAGTAAGCTTTGCCTTTTAGTTTCTTTAAATAGAGCTCAACCTTTTGGTCTGCTTACCTAAAAATACCGTATGTATCCTCTGGTGGCTGAGAGTCTGCTTTGCATGCAGGATGACAGATCGAGTGCTAATTCTATCACCTGTAGACCTTGCTTATTTCAAAATGTCACTTGTTTTTTATATCTTAAGTGCCAAGAGAGATGTTCTCCCAGGATACCAAAAATCAATCATAAGATATCAATCATAGATATTAAGCCACCCATGTTTCAAACGCATCAGTCAAAAACATCTGTCCTGTAACCGTACAGCAGAAAGCGCAGCATGTTATTAGAGAGAAAGAGAGAGAGAGAGATACCAGGGGAGCCAAAATCATTATCTGAACATATCTTAGAGGCTGTCTGAATGCTGTAGGACCCATGGCAAAGCCCACGTACTTTAATGGAAATTTCAGTCCTCTGTGATCATGTAATTGCTCCACAGTAATTCCTTTTAGCAACTTCTTATAATGTTTCATCATGGAATAACCCAGACTCTGAAATCTTCCACATTTGAGTTTGAGCCATTGCAATTTTTTTTTTTTTTTTTTTCCTGGAAGTTGCAGAGGGAAAAGCATGCTCAGAAGCCCAATTCCTTACCTCCAGGCTTTATGCAAGGTCTTAAAAAACACAACTACCTCACATTAGGTCTATCCTAACACTGTCCTAACTAACAAACTACATAGGAGCAAGAAAGGGAAGAAGAGGAAACTTTCTGAGGACATCTGCTAGGCCCACATTGGCTGTCTTGATGAGGCTTGTCAGTACACATTGGAAGTGCGCAGTGAGGCTGAAGATTCCCTACTGGCTGGAACTGAGTCATTTGCCAGGCTTTCCTTGTCAGGGAGAGTTAAACTAGTCACTGATCCTAATTCTAACACTGTTGTTGCAGCATTCCAATTTTTAATCGCTACATGACTTGTCAGGTTGAATACGACCCACATGAATAAAATTTAAAAACCTCTTAATGATGAGGGTTGTTAAAGATTACTAGCACTCACTGTTTCTACAGTTACCTTTTCATTTCCTAAATGTGCAGCTAAGATGAAAAGAGCCTCCTTTCCAGCTGCCCTTTATTTTTCCATTTCTACGCACAACAGTTCTTTTCCTGAAGCCCATCAGGACAATCAGAATAAACAGCACATTCCCACACCTCAAGTACAGTGCTGGGCTCCCAGTGCTTCCTTCAGGCTTAAGGGGCTTATTCAAAAAAAGGGGATCCTGAATCTTCCACAATTAGGGGCAAATACAGTTGAAGATTAGTTAAGAAGATAAAGCTGCCTTTTTTCTTCATCCTAGGCAGCCTCTTTTCTCTAGTTCCTTTTCTAGGAGTTTTAAAGTATGTGAGATGCAAGTTTCTGGCTGTCAGTGAGCATCGCCTTTGGAATGTCACAGCTTTACATATCACCAATTTGTCTGTAAATGTTTGAAATTTGAAGTAATTGTAGAAGACTAAGGCAAGCAAAGTGGGAGCTACTCAGAAGGAAAGGACATTTTTCAGGCTAGCAAACTGACACGTAGGCATCTCCGTGCTCCTTTCCCAGTGACAGAGTGCAGCTAGGACAGATGTGCTTCATGCTGTAAGTTCCCGGATGCTGACAAATCAGCTTCCAGTAGGCTCTGAGTTTTCATCTGCAATTGAACTAATTTACCATCCTCATGTGCTGCATGAACAAAATACAATAATTGATTTCAAAAGACACCAGCTTGCTAGCAAATACAGGCTGCTGAATGCTAGTCTTTTTCAATGAAAAATTATCTTACCCTACCCTTAGCAGTGTTTCAGTTCACTGATTTGTTTTTGTTTGGGTGTTTTTGTTACAGAATGCTTAAATCCACAGTGCTTTCCATAAAGGAAAATCTGCACTGTAATCTCTAAACACAGCAGAAAAGGCAAGGTCGTTTGACTTCATCTTGGCATTAGAAGCAGGTTTACAGCTCAACAAAACTGAAGTTACACACAGGAAGAGTTAAATGCAATGGTCTATTTATGGGTTTAACAGGAACATCAACATATAACTGGAGCAATTCAGTGTTTAAAAAACTTAATAACATGTGAAAAGTAAGTCCAGCATCAGAGCTGGGTCAAGAAAAATGGGATAATGCAATTAAAAATGGAAGGACAGGAAGAAAAATCTGTCCATGTTTGCAAAGCTGTGCTATATTTACCTTGCTGCTGTAAATTACGTATTTTAGACTGAGCTCAGTGATTATTGCAAAATGTTTCATTTTCATGAAAAAAAAAAAAATAGTTATGATTACAATTGCAAGATGTAGCAGGAGGAACTGTGGACCCAGGGAGGTTTGTACATAGCCTCCAGACGAAGCAGCTGCTGTGGAAGGGCCACCTATCCATCAGAGCAATTTCTGCAGCTGACGCAGCTTCTGGAAGCCATTCCCATTTCCAGGAGGAAATTCTCCACTGTGGCAAGACAGGAACATAGACTCTAGCCCCTCGGTGCATGCTGTCTTTGAGAAAATCTCTTTGGAACTTCTCCAGCCTTATCTAGAAGCCCATTGCAGCCCCAGGCAACTCTACAAGGCTTCAAGAATTTATGCACTTTTATTAGTAGAACTGAAAACATTGCAGAGTAGTATTCATGACTGCTGGTTTTGTCCTTCCACTTTATCAGCTGTTCTTAAAACTCCTATTCACTTCAGAAGTTAATCATAAACCCTCCTTTTGAAAGCATCATTGAAATGACAACATCATTAAGTTTGACTTTATACAGGTGTAAAATTCACGAGCTTACATGTATTGCTACTTATCTGACGATTTATTTAGTGTAATGGCTGCTCTGCTCGGTGCCATCCTTGTTGCTAGTTCTCCTTCCTGTAAACATTAAGTGATCTGGCAGAACTCATAGGCCTTTTAAGTGTAAATAAAATCTTTCATCTAGGAGCTTTCCTGGTTTAATGCCCCAGTTTCAGAAATGCACACAATTAAGATTCAGCAAAACTTTTCTAACCACAAAATGTACCAGGAGAGGGGCAGAAAAGCCACATCTTTCTTTTTTAAAACTCAGACTATGGGTAGTTTGAGTCTTTGTTCCCTTTTATTCTGATCATCAGAGGGTGAGCAAAATCACACTTTTTCCCGAGTTCAGAAAAAGGTTTTATTTTTGTCATTTCTATTATGAGCAAACTGGGATGAATATGATTTTGACTTGGGCTTGGAAATAGCTCAGAAGTTAAGTTTTGGTTTTGCAGGAAAAAAAAAAAAAAAAAAAAAAAAAAAAAAGGACTGTGTTGGATAAAACTTTCTTATTATTAAAATCAGGAACTTTTTATAGATGTGCATAAAAATAAAGATTTAGTCCTTTTAATCCCTCCTGGCATTGCAGGGTACCTAAACTTTTTGCCTTCTCTCTGAACCATAAGTTGGTTGAGATTTCCAAAAGAGGGAAAACAGGATTAAATTTGATTAAGGGTTGCAGTGGTTCAATGTAAAGTATATTATTTTTATCCACCCTAATTTGATCCTACATTGGGAAACTAAGCTGACCTTGCACCTTACCAGTGTTTTACAACAACAAATTTCTCTTTACATGATTTTGTGAAGACAATGTTATACAGATGCCATACAACACCCCTTTCAGCAAATTATTATAAAACTTTGAAATACACTAATTTCAGTGTCTTTGACCTCTATTTATATTGAATATACAAGAGAAAAATTTAAATCATTTTTTTTTCTACTCATTTATGTTATTATAAAGCCCAAATCTAGCCATAAAACTCTGTACATCTACTAGTTGCCTTTGGTTTAGATTGATTATGTCTTTATTCTGAGGAGAGGACCTGCCTGATAAAAGAATGGCTTAATCTTTATTTGCCTAGAGCAGTTAAAGAAATAAGTGAAGCAAGCAGCCTCCTGTGACTGATTTCTGCTCACTTAAGGCAGTTCACCCTTGAAACAGAGAATAATTGTTCTCTGTCCTTTTTCAGATATTGTCTTCCCTTTCATGTATTATACCCAAATAATCTTTAAGATTTTGAACATTAAAGGAAGACAGAGTGAATCAAAACCATACACCAAGCCCAGAATCCTTCTTGTAAATGTAAATATTTATCTTCAATTTTATGTACTCTTAACTGTTGGTACTCCAGTAGTAAAGTTGCAACAGAGGTGACCATAAGAAAAGAAATATTTCTGTAGTTTACTCCAAAGCTTTTTTTTTTTTTTTTTTTTTTTTTTTGTGACTTCACCAGAGCTGTCTCTTACAAATCCATCAGTATAACTGAGCACCTATGGCAAATACACAGTGATATTGCAAACTAAATGTTAAGGAATGATTTATTTCATGTAGTTATGCTTAGCAAGTGAAGCCTGAGTACCTAGCAAATAGTTGTTGAAAATATAAAATTAAAATAAGAAATAACAAACTTTTCAGAATTATTCAACTACATTTCTTCAAATGCTGCAATTATATATCCTGCAATTGTCTCTTCTCTACTGTTTGGTATTTCAGTTGGATGCACTATATCCAAAATAGGACACCTAAGCTTTTCACAAGAAGGACCTTCTAGTGTCTCCTCTGGCAGGGAGACATATTTAGGAAGGGATCTGCTTATGTAGGTCATACACCTGTGGACTGACCCAAAGCTGTAAATTGTAAATACCAAAAAAGAGCAAAGATAAACTGCTGACCTTATAAATATTATGATTGTTTCAATAGGGTAAGGACATCAGTTGTGCCTTCCCTCTGTTCAATAATATCCACTGTATGATCCTATTTTAGACAAAATTGTGCCAGCACAGTCCTATGCAGATGATTTACAGCATGTATTTTAAAAAATTTTACACTGGAAAATACTGACACCTGATTTTTGCCATGTCATGCAAGGTTCTTTCAAATGCAGAGATTGGCAGAGAGTTACCAGAAACCAATTCTTTACCAGTTGACAATGAAGAGACGTTTGTAAGAGAAATCGCTGTTTCACATATGCGGCTATGTTATCAAGAAGTCACTAATTTATTGTACCCTGATGTTAAAAGATAGAAATTTTATAAAACCTTAAATTAGAGAAAAATCTGAAGTTAAATTTTTGCCCCTAAATGAGTCAAAACCAGCAAAATAAGTGCATGTGTACAAAAGTATCTGAGCAGATTAGAAATAGATGCCATTAATCTTAATTTATAATATGAATTCAATTTCTAATTCTTTAGGATTCCTGAATCATCAGCTTTCAACTTTTCAAATAATAAAACTTCCCAGGTAACATTTCTGTAAGGGACACTAGGGGATGGCATCAATTGCTAAGCTCCCAAGTTGCACCAGCCTTTGCAACTGTGCTACAAAAGGAAGAACTACATTCTTCCTTTTGCCAGTATTTCCCTGACATTGGATTTCTGATATATTATGTCCACTTTTAAAAGTAATGGTTTAATAATTAAAAATGAATGCATACATAGTTTTTCAAAATTCCAAGTTGCTAGCAATCCAGACTTTCTTAGCCTCTACAGTTAGAAATAAGATCTAGTTTTACTGTGACACACTGTGAGAATCTGAATCTCATTGTTGGTTAGATCATGGATGGGTAACATGGCTTTTGTCAAAGTTTCACAGACTAGCAAACTTAAAGTAGCTCCTTTTAATTGAAACCCAGGCATACTTTTAGGTAAAAACAAAACTGAGCTGGCTTGAGTTTTTCCCAAGCCAAACAAAAGAGATTGGAACTTTCCATTGTTTTTGTCTGCCAACCATGCATTGTTAAAGGAATCAAAATAAAGAGGGAAGGGGGTCAAGGGTTACAGAGCTCATATTTCCACTCTACATGACCCCAACTCAGCAATAGTGGGACCCTCGTGATCAGTTCCTGTTGGTCTAACAGAACAGCCATTTCTTAAGAAAAGGAATTACTGTGTACAGTACCTTTGTGACTAACAGAAGAATACACTAGCTCTTCAAAGGTCCTTTCATTACAGCCCCTGAAGAGGACTCTGACATTACTTTCTTGAGATTATAATGAAAACAGCTGTACTTGTACCAATTCTCCTTTTTATTTATTTTTTCACAAAACAAGATTGATGTTTTGCCACTTTCTATTCTGTCATGAGAATAAGGTATCACAAATGCTAATAACTACCACAGTGCAATATGAGCTACTTTGATCTTTTCACTATTCTTTAATTTGGGCAGCTGGCAACTGAATTCCTCCCTAAAAATCTGTGCTGCCTATAAACAAAGGGAAAAATGGCCAACAAAATCAAATGTGCACATTTAAAACCTGATGAGCCCAATTCAAAGCCCACATGAGTAATGCAAATACAATATTTTGATTTTGTGATTCTAGGCACTAAAATCTTAGTACACATTCTTTTGATGATGGATTGTGGCAGAATGAGAAATACCACAAACAACCAATTTTCATTAAAATCTAAAGCTTGTAATCTGTCAGTTCTTATTGGTTGCTTTGCCAAAGACTTCTTAAGAGATTATTAAGCTTATTAATGAAAATCCAGAAGTAATTTTAAGTGATTTTCCCCCTTATGTTTATAAGACAGTAAAATTAAACATGCTGTGGTTGTTATTTTTTTCAGCATCAAAGGCAATGCAAGAAGACAGGATCTGGCAATAGCAGTTGTCAAGATTCCAAAACCAATAAATGCAAACACCTACTGTCCAAATTATTGCTGTACTAGTAGAAACAGGATAGTAGTCATTACTGTTTGTGCTCGTAAGACAAAAGAGAGCTGTGTGTTGCCAGTTAAATTTCTTTTTCAGTGAGTCAACTTTCACAGTGAATCAGATGCACAACATTTCCATTCCCTGTGTTTCAGTTCAATCCCCTACCCACATTCACAACAAGCATAATTGGTCTCTTGTTGGCACCAATACCACATTTGAAATGATAAGGTAGCTAATGGTGCTTAGAATTTGCAAGTAAAGTTCTCTAAACTAAGATTTTGGATCCTCTGTTCCAGTCATCAGCAATGATTTAGGACTTTGCTGGAAGCCAGACACAAAGTTTCCAAAAGCCAAAATAAATGCTTCTTGGAAATTTCAGAATCAGACAAAGACATAATTTTATTGCATAAGTGCATAAGTGCTTTTGAAAATATAACTCTTCTGTTTGTAAATGGAACATAATTTTAGAAATATTTATATTCATAGAAATTGATATGAAATGTGGAGTATGAGGAAAACAGTCTGCAAATACAGTCCAAAAAGCATCACAAAAAAAATCCACATGTCATTGTATGAAATGGGAAGAAGATCCTAGAACCTCTGATGTTCATAGAGAAATAAAATAGGTACCAAGCTGGACAGGAGATCCAGTTTTGCTATATTTAAAATGAATTGGTTGCATATATGTTTATGTTCTTCCTCAGAAGCACATTGGTAGACATATATATATTAGCCAAAACCCTAATGGAGAGAATATAACAGGGTTACCAAAGCCTTTTAAACAAGCTGTTACAGGAATTGATTTGTGTTGTAATACAGGGGCATTCATCAATTCTTTTTTTTTTTTTTTTTTTCTGTGCAGATATAGTTCTGGCCTACTAACATAACCTTGAATTTGCATATTTTTTACTTTTGTCTGAGCAGTACTTTGTGCTGTAGACTTGGCCATGCTGCATAAACTCTTCTTGATGCAAGTGGTTTGGTCATGCAGCAGAACAGATGCTTGGCTAGGTCTGTTTGACATTGTCCTGGTTTCAGTTGTGTTGCTATGGGTGCTACGTTTTGGATTAGGATGAGAAGAGTGCTGATAACATGCTGATGTTTTAATTGTTGCAGAGAAGTGCTTACACTAAGCCAAGGGCTTTTCAGCTCTTCACTTTGTCCTGCCAGTGGGCAGGCTGGGGGTGCAGCAGGAGCTGGGAGGGGACAGACCAAGGACAACTGACCCAAACTGGACAAAGGGGTATTGCAAAAGGGTCTGACATCATGCTGAACAATATATAGGGGTGGCTAGCTGGGGTGGGGGGCCGGCTGCTCAGGGATAGGCTGGGCATCAGTCAGTGGGTGGTGAGCAATTGCATTGTGCATCACTTGTTTCATACACATTATTATTAGTAGTACTATTATTAGTATTATTATCATTTTCCTGTTTTAATAAACTGTCTTTATCTCAAGTCACAGGCTTCACTTTCCCGTTTCTCTCCCCCATCCCAGAGAGGGAGGGGGGAGGGTGAGTGAACGGCTGTGTGGTGTTTAGCTGCCGGCCAGGTTAAACCACAACAGACATCCAGGACAGATAATTATGACTGTGAAAGTCTTCCAGAGGCCACACACCACTGGGCATCTGTACTGAATGAAGTAGATATTTTCCAGAGTTTATGGTGCAAGAGAACCAGCAAAACAAGATGAGAATTCAATTATGCAGATTTGCAATGGCCACAATTCTTCTACAAAGTCAAGTTAATGAATTAGATGTGGAGCACCTTGTGGTTCCAACACCAGCAAATTCAGTTCAAGGAGCTATACACACTTACAAATATATCATAATTGTCATCTGGAGACTTCCTACTCATTTTATAGTCATTTTATATCAATGACTCAAGCTCAGTAACTTGTTTATAAACTTCAAAGACCGATATGTGGCTATACATTAAATACCACTAACCCTTTGGAGTCAATAACATCTTTCTAAATAGCAGGGACAAAAAGTGTGTGAAGTACGTCCCCAAAGCCTCACTGTTAAATCTGCAGCAGTCAATTCATTATACTTGTAGATATGTCTATATCAACACTGACACTGGAGCAATGGCAGCCAGCAGAAAATAAATATAGGAACAGACAAAACAGTGGGTCCAAGAGAAGGCAAACTCATGACTACAGAGTATTGCATAGATGGGGCGATAACTCAGAAGGTAAGTAGGGTAACAGAGGAGCTGTACAGAGAGTAAAATGTGCATAATGTGCTTGAGAGCGGTAGAATAAAGCCAGTTGGGGAAGAAAGGTTCAGATAAAAACAGGATTTTGGAACAGAGAAAAAGAAAGTAGCTTGAAGGGAAATGGATGTAGCATAGATAAAGAGCATTAGTGCAACCATTCTCAAAGCCATTGATTGACTGAAAGGGAAGGATGTAATAAGAGTTGAGAGTTAAAGACAAGCATGGTAGAATATCAGAAAACTCTTAGTTACCTTAGACTGGAAAGCAAAAGGACACATGTAGGGCATGCCTGACCATTACAGCATTTGAGGACGGATGTGATACTAAACATTTTAAAAATATACAAAATATTGACATAGAAATGAAACTGCCTTTTCTTACATCGTATTCACTCCTACTGAGATGTGCACACATGTATACATAAACACTGCCTCAACTCATGCTCCTCTAAGCTAAGCATGATCCAGAAGTACAATATCATCTGCATTTGCTCAGTCCTGGAAAAATGCTCAAAGGAGGCAATGCAAATATATGGATGCCAATTTGTCCCTGTGACTTAACAATGCAGCCAAGGTCTGACCTCCCCCAGCTTCCAGGGGTTTCTGAGTAGAGGAAGGAAAAGAAATCACCAGACCATTATAGATGAAAAGAACTCTGAACATGGAAAAATGTTAATATGTCATATATCTGTAACACATTTGGGGTTTAAGTTACTTTTGTCAGCTTAAGAAACTTGGCTGAGGGATTGAATTTATACAAGCTTATAAAGGAAGCTGCGTACTTCCATGTAAAGAAAGGTGCAGCGTATATTTTTTTCTAATCAGAAAATATTTAAATAATTTTAAAATATCTTTTGTGTACCACTACTAAAGAAATTGGAAACTCTCAAGCTTTAGGAAAAAAGACAACAAAAGAAAAGCCTTTAGATGCCCACAGTAGGTGGCATCAGCTACTGACCTACCTACTAATAAAGCAAATGAAAGGAAAACAGCCTGAGAGGAACTAAATAGCAGAAAGACGATGACTAAAAAGCTTTGTCAAACCACAAGTTGAAGATGCTACCATATATAACAGTGTTACAACAGGAATATTTAATTGTATTTTAGTCCTTTGACTGGAATACTGCTGATATTGAATTGCTGAACATGACTGTAGTCAGGAATTCTGGTAAGTCTTTAAAAAATACCGTATAGCCTGGAAGCAATCACTAGGGCTAGTCAAGCTTCTGCTTACAGTTACAGGACCTCAGTCCTACTAGATGGTATAGAGGAGGTATAGAGGAAATAGCTCTGAAATCAAATTAAGCTAGCTGTTCTGGTTTCAAAACCAGCACCTTATACCATAAATAAAAATACAGTACAGAATAAATTGAACAGAAAACTCAGAATCGTGATTATAAATGCCTGCATCAGCTGGTCTGGATATGTGCAATATTTATTAAAGTTTCTAAACCTGTTTCTGTCCCTTAAAAACTTTTTTATAATGTTTAGAAACCAGATTTCCTTAGAACTTAACTATCCTTGCACTCAGTTCTAACCAAATAGATACTTTAAACTTGATTTAAAAATCATAAACTTCACTCTTGAGCAGTTTATCATTTGTTTCTTACAATAAAATGAGATCAACATTAGGAGGTCTGTTAATGTATTTATTCATATATTTAATATCTAGGCTAATATACACTGGATAATAATATGTATGGATAATAATTGCACATAGATATATTTAATATTTAGTTAATGTCTTTCTGAAATAGTGTTCTGATCAGCCTTTTTAAGAACGTCCTCAACCATGGAACATTTCTGCTGTCACTGACACAACCAATGCATCATTTCTAGTTACGTATTTTTCACTGCAATGCTGCATTGTAGAAACTAATCTTGGTAAAAACTGTGTTTCTGGTTGCATTGGCGTTAGACTTATTTTAGATTTATAACCAGCACAATCTGATTTGTTTATGACTGAAATAATATACAATATACAATAAAATACAATGAGAATATTTTAAGTACATGCATGTAGTTTGGGATTTTTTATTGCCTAAGGCAGTGAGAAGATTGAAGCATCAATGTTTTCTTGCAAGTTCCCCAGGAAAAAAAAAAAAAAAAAAAACATAAAAATAAAAAAGCATCTATAAAAAGTCTTCCCTTTTTGTTTAGACAGAGTCCTGCAATTTCTTCCCATGGCTTTAGTGACTCCTGGAAATTTCTCATATAGGCCATGCCACCAGCAGGAATCTTTCCAACATTTCTCACCCTTTTTAATTTGTATCCCTTAGTTACCTGCTGCATCATTTCCTTCTACTTCCCTTCTACTCTAACACTAATAGGCTTGCTGGAATTCGCCTTCTAAATGAAATCAGTCAAGTCACCTCAGCTTTGATTGCTTTATTCCCATGATGTAGAATGAAAGCACTCTGCTGAATCAGAAATGTCCTACATTCAATTGTCATAATCACAGAATCACAGAATTTCTAGGTTGGAATTCTTTCTGCCTGTTGGATGGTAAGTATACTTCATGCCTTTTCATTTGAGAATGTTGTCTAAGACACTTTTTAACATTTCATATAATTTTCATTATATATATATATGTGATATTATATAGTAGTTCTTTTTTTATTTAAAAAGGACTAAAAGTACTCATTGTAAATGCAAACGTATCTTAATGTTCTGATTATCTCAAAGGAATAAAAAAGCTCACTGCATATATAATTTTCAGTACATAGTATTTTTATCTAAAGAAAAATGGAGTGTTAAGCAGTGGAATAGTCACAAATGGACATTAAGATACACATTTGCTGTGTTATTTAATGCTATGGAAATATACAGAAAAGTGCAAACAAAAATAATTGCACAATACTAGAAGAGATTCAGACTGTTGATACATATGAACACTGGATTGTACAAAAGTTGTGTGTTCTGAAGTCCTTATACATTAGTATTTCCATGTCAGTAAAAATAGCTACAGCTCATGTTGACTTTATTCACTGTTCCTCAAGTCCTGTTGTAGGTAACTTTCAGGAATACATGAATTTTTGTAGTGTGAATTTGCAATCTTGGAATCTAGGAGTTAAGGAACATGATGCATGTCTAGAGGAAGGGCAATGAGAAGGGGAGAAGTAAAATCCTTCCAGAGAACAGACACTGGTGGTGAATGGAGTAAAATCTGGGTGGAGGCCGGTCACTAGTGGAGTCCCCCAGGGCTCAGTACTGGGGCCAGTTCTCTTTAATATCTTTATTGATGATCTGGATGAGGGGATCGAGTGCACCCTCGGTAAGTTTGCAGACGACACCAAGTTAGGTGTGTGTGTCGATCTGCTCAAGGGCAGGAAGGCTCTGCAGGAGGATCTGGATAGGCTGCACCGATGGGCTGAGGTCAACTTCATGAAGTTCAACAAAGCCAAGTGCCGGGTCCTGCACCTGGGGCGCAATAACCCCAAGCAGAGCTACAGGCTGGGAGATGAGTGGTTGGAGAGCTGCCAGGCAGAGAAGGACCTGGGAGTGATGGTTGACAGTCGGCTGAATATGAGCCAGCAGTGTGCTCAGGTGGCCAAGAAGGCCAACGGCATCCTGGCTTGTATAAGAAGCAGTGTGGCCAGCAGGGCTAGGGAGGTCATCGTCCCCCTGTACTTGGCTCTGGTGAGGCCGCACCTCGAATATTTTTTTGGGGGGGATATTTTTTGATTGAAATGTTTTGCCAGAAATGCACTGAGAGTTACCTGTTTTGTTTCTGTGTTTGTTTGTTTTACAGCTAGGTTTTCTCAAATTGCTTTGTTTAAAATAGAAAGGAGTGAAAATTCAAAAAATAAAAAAAAAGAAAATAAAGGAAATAATCACTTGAAAGTATCTTAGTTTAAGAAATGAATGCCCATGCACTTAAAACCAAAAGGAAATGTTTTGCTGAAGCTGATGCTTTTTTCTGCTATAGAGGGAGAAAAGCAGCTTCATTGGTTTTGTGCTGTTGGTCACCACTCGCTGGTATCAGTAGAGAAAGCACTGTATGTAAAGAAGAGGTGAAAGTGCTGCAAAAGAAGTACTGGAAAATTATGGCATTTTGTCACTCTTAGCTTCAGTCTGTCAGACAGACTGGAATTTTAAAAAATTGCTAAACTAAAAATTAATTTGATTATCTTAAGTCAGAATAGTTCTGTAATATTTGTAATTGAGTGGCCCTTACAAATGTAGAGTGAGTTAATAAAAAATGACTTACAGTGGGACTTTTTTTTTTTTTACTAACAACTTGTAATGCTCACTTCTGTGCTTCAGGGATTGTTCCTTCTTTAATGCAATTAGCATTTTTATGCTGAAAGAGGCATGTTCTTACTCAAGCCATGAATTATTGAGCAACACTAAATAAAAAATCTCAGCTATGCATGTCTGCATTTCTGTATGTTTCTTCAGGCAATTAATTTTTAATTTAACAGTGTTGTATATTGGCAGTAATTTTTAGCACAGTAAGGCTATTTTATACATTTCATTGTCGTTTAGTAAATCAACTGTAGGCTTGCATACGTAAGGAAGTGCTTTTTGAGCCAGGGTGTTGAATTGAATTATTTTATATTTTTGTACGCTTTCCAGGAAATAAGCATAAACTGGAGTGATAAAGCTGCCTCAGAATAACTCATACTAAAATGAGGTAGCAGAGTGTATTGAAAGATTGTTTAATAGAGTTTCTGAGCATCAATCTTGGAACCAGTATTGTTTAATATTTTCAGGATCAGGTTTGTACAAAATACGTAGTATTCTGTTGAAATTTACTAACAGTTCAAACTCCGGAGGCATCATAAATAGAGGAGGTGTAATGAATTGCTAGACAAAAAGAGTGGAATGGACATTGAGAATGCATCTTTATTTATTTATTTAAGACAGATGAAATTCCATAAACATAAACAAAAACATACACTTGGGGAACAAAAGAAAGATATTATAAAATAGTCTAATTTCCCATCACTTTGAGGGAAGAAATAGTTTGAAGTACTTATTAATCCAGGTATGACGGTGAGTTGCCACACCGGGGGAAAAGGGAAATTCAGTTGTAGACTGCATCACTTAAGATCCTTGCAGGAGAATTACTGGTGTGCTAGTCCCATGGGCAAAACCCTGTTACTCTATAGGGGGATATGCTCTGCTCTGTATGGAGTTGTGTACAGTACTCCTGGTTAAGAAGCCTGAATCAGTACAGGTGAGGATTGAATCTGATGTGGAGTTTGAACATCTTATATAACAGTGTCTTTGTAATTCATGTTTTATTTATTAAGTTCTATGTTAGATGCTAGTGAATTACTATATTTTAATAGTTAAATACTTAGAATTCAAACTCATATGTGAGAAATAGGAGTGACTCATTTTTATCTAAGTTCACCAGAATTTGCAAAGGTGACCTGGAGTGCTTTGATTTGGGGATGAATAGTTTTTGATGCTTGCTTTCATCCTTTTCCTTTCTGAAAATCACTTAGCATTTCAAATTTCAGATACATAAATTGAAGATCTATAAAATTCATAAGTCATGTCATTTCTGAAAATTTGTACTTAAAAACAATTAGTCTATTCTTTCTGCCTGTTGGATGGTAAGTATACTTCATGCCTTTTCATT